>OMLM01007987.1:40766-54137 GCA_900302695.1 Helostoma temminkii
TTTTATTGACATTTAATTATGAGGATGCTTTGAATGTTTATAGCCCAGCCTCTCTACTGATACATCACAATATAAAAATGCCAATAACACAGCTGTCGCACAAGTAACTTGTCTTATATTATAGAATTGTGTTTACTTTAATGATAGGTATCAATGTTCTTGCTAGGATTGCATGTATTAAATATTCATAAAGAGTTCTTGTTGCTTTTTTTAATCTGACTTTTTGTTGTTGTTGTTTTTGGTGGAGCTATACTCTGTCCATGTGAACAGTAATCCTCAGGATAGTTTGTTCCATAAACCTAAAAAGGGCCACAGCAGACTGTGGTTTAACTGTGCTTCAGCAGGATTACAGACAGCAGTAACTGCAGCCTCATTTCCCCCTCGGGACAGTGTGAGTCTGTCTGAGCATACACGTTCAAATCGAGACACTTCACTTACAGAAACGTCTGTTTGTCATCAAAAAGAAGCTGTACTGTCTCCAAACTTGGCTTCTTTTGTTTGATTTGATCATCATCTCACCTGCAGTGCGATACAAGTCGAGCAGGGTCAGTCTGAGATGAACCAAAACCAGCAGAAAACTGCTCATCCCCTCCTCCTGCTTTAATGAGGACACACATCCTTATGTGGCTCAGTAGGAGCAGATCACCATCAAGAGATCCAAAGGTTTTAAACTTGGGATTCTGCCAAATGGGCAATTTAATCAGAGGGCATTTTATTCGCAGGAACTATGTCAGTTTTACTTGTTAGGATATGATTTATCTGTAGTAATATACTGGGCAGCTGCTTCAGATATATCAGTTGATGTCATCGTCATGTAAAGATGGTAAGTTGGTGTCTTTGCTGTGCCTGTATGAACATGCATCCAGGCTTTAAGGTGTCGCTGTTCATTGTGTCTGTAAAGTGCATTTCGGCTCACACCAATGTTGTGTCAGGTTATTGCTTTTAATTAAAAGTGAAAGATTAAGAGGGTTTGTTTTTTTAATTAAGAGCTACAAGATCCAAAAGCAAAATGTCCTGCAATAAATTCAGATTTATCAGTTTGTAACAGCTGCAAGAAAGGATCAGCACGTCTGTTTTACCTTTTGACAACTTGCAGCTACAGGGAGCGTTACAAGGCCACTCACTATTTATACCATCACATTTCACCAGGACAGAAACAGAGGGCTTTCATGTAGGAGACCAGTTCAGCATTAGACAACTTCTTATAGATGTTATCGTTATCAGTCACATGTCATCTGTGACGGGTTTGAACAAGATTAACATTAAACGATGGAAGTAGTAATTCCGTGTTTATTTATTACCTAACCCTGAATTCTTTATGACTAATTCTAACCAAATCGCTTTAATTGCACAGTTTTCCTGTGTTTTTGCCAATTATTGACCTCTTTAACAGACCTTTTTAAAATAAGTGCTTCACCAGCCACCATTTTGCTGCAAACGTCGAATTTTGAGTTCTCAAAAGTGGTGCAGTTTCAACAAATGCCTGCTCCGAACGTAGAGGCATTCATACAACAATTGGCTGGATATTTGAGACAAACGACCTACATGGACGCTAAAGTTAGAGGACTTGTTGGTTTAAGTCTTGGAAAGTCTTCAAAAACAGCCTCACCACCACATAACCCAATTGGCGTCTTATTTCATGTTTGAATAATGTATGTTCCAAACTAGCAAAAATTTTCCCCATTGGCCATAGCTGGAAAATAATGTTTTAAGAATGTCATCTCGCTTTCTGTGTGCACACTTATTGTCCCATTCAAAGAAATGAGAAAACTGGGTGACTGAGTGTCACTGCAGCTTTGACTTATTTCCAGCTGCAGCACAGGGATACAGTATCAGAGCCTGGAACAATACATCCACACATCAAACAACCACGTTTTCAGTCTTAACATCTATGAGATTAACATCATTGCTAAGTTCACTGTATCTCCTGTTTTCCCCAAGAATAATTTTCTTGGTTAACAAGTCAGATTTACTTTCCACAGTTGTTTGTCTCATCATCAGAATCGCAAACCTGCTTTTGGAGGGATTTCATGAAAACATGTATCTAGGGCAGAATCTGTGGCACTCTTGAATGCACTATGCATACAAGCACTATTCAAGCTACATCGTTTGAAGTCCTTTTGTAGATGAATATAAAGATGTAATATTCACTGCCAGTGGAGAAACATAGTCAGGCAATGAATGAAAAGTTGAATGCCACATGCCTTGGGCTTGTGTCAGCAGAAATCTTGTGTTGTTCAACTATGAAAAAAAAATACTTTTTTGTTAGATGGGTTCTTTTATGCTCCATGATGCATATGTCCTTTCCATTTTTATTGTGTGGCTTTCCTCTGTACCATGCATTTTCCTTTTCTTTCTGCTCAACCAGTTTGAATGAAATAAGTAGGATTAAACCACATTCCAGTTTGTCTCTATTTCCGTTGCAAGAATAAAACACAGGCCAGCTGGCACATAGCGTTATTGTGGTAGCAGAATATAGCGGAGAGGACCAGGGTCAGGTTATTGGCAATAAACAGGACAATTTAAAGATATCTAGTGAACAGATTGGGAATTAATGTACGGAAAAGGAGCAGTCATCCTGTTTTGGCAGTCTCAAATGATTCTCATAGAAAAAGCTCAGGGAAACAGTTGTGTGTTTTTTCCAGAGGTGGGAAAGTTAACAACACTCGCTAGGTTGCCAGGTTGGAGGACATATTTGAAAGGATTGATAATGATTATTTGTATATTTTCTTTACTGAAGATACAACATGTTGTCAATCCCATCCTGCTGATGCTGCATCACTGCTCTGCTTCACAATACAGCATTCATCTGGATAGGAGAGTGAAAATTAATGCACAAACTGGAAAATAATTTGAGCACAGCAGCAAATGACATTGAGTTCAGATACTAGTTATCAAAATCAGTGTACACAACATTCAGCTAAATTTGTAACACTGCTGCACAACCTCATCTGCACTTTCATCCTTTCACATTAGAAGTTGAGATCAAGAAGCTCTTTAAAAATTAGTTGTGTCAGATCAAATAGGATAAACCTCAACTGTAATTATGATTTGGAAGTGAATATAACCACTATCTTGTGATGAAATGTATTTTTTAAATAAATTATGACATTTATTAAGAAAGTCGCAAAGAGGTGGTTGGGGTGGATGGTGGTCATATAGCGTGCAGGACTGACAAAGAAGATACCCGAGATCGAGTTCAGGCTTTCATGTGAGGATGGGTTTAGGAAAGAAAGGCACTTTGATTAGGGTCAGAGACAGATCTCGTCTTGGGTTAAAATTTAATACACACATTGTGTGTGAAGTGATTTTTGATTTTTTTTCTAGTTAACATGACTCTGTTGACACCCTGACCTTAACTCAGTCCTGTGAGCACTTGAACCCACCCATTAAAAACTTTTTTAACAAACATGGAGGTTGAACTGCAAGATCGGATAGTGGAAAACAGGATATTTTGGTGGACAAAGAATTCCTCAGTTCCAGAGAAAGGCTTTTGTGATCACAGTTTAGTTGTGAAAAAACAAAATTGGACTGGGACTGGGTTGTAGATACATATTTATGGAAATGTGTGTACATATATACATATTTATTTAAATTCTCTGTAGGTAAAAAAGTATTATTGGGATTAGATATTAAAGCACTCTACTTGAGATTGGGGCCACAAAAACTTGAATGGTATATTCCTACTCAGTACTGTCTTCTGTGGCCAGAAAAAAAGAGCATATGCTGCAAATATAGTTAATGGAAACTGCCATTGTTGATCAATGGTAACGAGTAAATTTTTCACTTGACAAGCTGCACAAAGTGTTTTTGAACAGTAGATAAAAGAGAAAGCATCAAGGTTGAGGACTATTAACCAGACAGGTCTGTTAAATTCTTCCACCTTCAGTGCACATCTGCTTCCTTAAGCTTTCTGAGAAGCACCTGACGCTGTCTCCAATGCAACGATTGAGAGCTTGTGAGGCTGAAGACCAGGTCACCATGACCCTTTCATTGTGCTTGTGTGGCTTTACAACTGTTGTGTTTTTTCTCTCCTTTTCCCATTGACAACTTGTCAGTCACTGTATACTGTATGTGCCATATTCTTCCTTTATCCTTGACTTTGACCACCTGCAGGTGGTGCTGTTTTTGGTGACCATGTATTCTCTGTAACAGCAACCATTTCCATCGCTTTTTGTATGTGCAACTAAGTGCAACACCACAAATGCCTTTGAGGTCAGACCACAAAAGTGCATCTTTATCCTCATTTGTACAGTTCGTTGTATCAAGACTACAAAGCCACAGAAAAGGCACAGAGTGTTTGAAGAGATAAAGAGATCAGGGAGGTAATGTAATGCACCCAGGAGGAAGCTATGACAACAGGCTTTTTGCCCCACATTTTAGTGTAGCTATTCAGAACAGCTAATGGTTGGACATGACAATGCATGAACTAGTTCTTCTGGGGCAAACAACAACATACACATGTCTTCTTTAATTCATTCAAAACAGACAGAAGCACAATTTCCTGACTACCAGAGGAACTAGCAAAGCAAAGGGCTATATAACAGTCATTTAGAGCATTTCATGTAAAAGCATCCATTAACTGGTTGTATGTTCAATCATAATTCCATTTCCATCTGTCCATTCTTTATACCCATTTAGTCAAGGTCATGCAGAGTGGAACATTTTCAGCATGCAGTGGCCATGAAGCAGAGTACTTCTGTGAGAGGTCTGGGAGAGGAAAATTCTCACACTGTGACTGCAACTTACATTTACATCTACTAACAAACCAAACCAAATGCCACTTGATATCATGCACTGAACAATGATACACACAGATGTGTTGCATAATGATTAGCATTGTAGCGCACAATTTAGTAGGTGTTATAATTGTGCCCAAGTTTATTAGATCCATGTCACAGTGTGTTTTGTAATAAACACTAAATAGGATTGGCTGAAACCATGATGCTTTATCCCCTGTCAACAGCCTGCACTTCTATCTTTTAACAAAGACAGTGGCGATTCTCAAAATGAATCAATTACCGTCTCAGAGTCTAATACTGTTTTCTAAAACCTATGTAGACGAGGTGTTTGTCAGGTGTATGAAGATCTCCAATCACTAATGTATGGAAGATAATTTCATTAACTGCTATGGTTGAAAGTTCCAAACTAGTAGGTAATGTCATCTCGTTAGGGTTTTAAACATCTCACAAGAGGTTAAAATACCTGGGACCTCTGCCTCTGACATGGTATGTCCAGATATTGTTAAGTATGCAATTACATAAAAAAGTAAATATAAAAACTTTAAGCTAGTAGGCTAAACTAACACAGATATGTTTACAATTCTAAGGAAGCAGAGTGGTATAAAAGGAAATCTATACCTCTCCTGTGGAGTATTTGACTTGCTAGTTACAGGAAGCCTTGATCCAAACACCTCCCACACACACAGCATTGATGTCACTCTGTAAATGATTTGTCTGCCCACTTTTTTGCCTATGTGCCTCCCTGGCTGACTCAGGCTCAGTAGGAAACCAGGTGGGCTTGTGGATTGGCTGCCTCAGATTAGCATGAAAGCCGTGCTGATAAGTGTGCCAGAGAGGAAAGCTCCACCTGCACACTACTGAGAGGAGATTATGGAGCTGATCGCTTTTCTGTGAAATTGCAGTAGTGATTTCTTTCTTTTGTTTTCAAGAGATCAGATCAGATTTCTATTTAATGCCCCTGTTCCCTCTCATATTACTTATTGCTTCATATTGTGATTTCCTGACTTTGTCTTCTAGTTTTCTTTTCCTTCTTTATTTGTTGTTTCATTCAGTCTCTTTATTGTTTCTTGTCCATCTTTTTCTCTCCATTATTTTATGTCTATTTCCATATTCTTTATCTTTATCTCCTCTCTTTTTTCTAAATGATTTTGTCTCCTTATACCTTTATTATCCTCATTTCATCACACTGAATATTTTGGTGATAAACTCCACCCTTCTTCCTACAGCCTTGTAGAGTGTTGGATTGGCATATTTAACACTGTCAGGCTGTCAGACTTGAGATGAGTGTTTGCATCCACAGTTTTAATCAATAGTTAGGGTTAGAAAACATCCCACCTGCTAAAGACTTAGATTAAAACATCCCAGGTTGCATTGATGTTCTATGACAAGAACATGCTGCCATATGTCTGGTACAGTATATGGACAAAATGATTCCCCCACACCTGGAGGGATAGTGGTATGGGGCTATTTCCAGGGTTTGGGCTAGGCCCCTTATCTTCAGTGAAGGGCATCTTAATGCTGCAGCACACTAAAGCAGCACACTAGAGCTATGCATCCAACTTTGTGGCAGCAGTTTGGGAAAGGCCCTTTTCTATTCCAACATGCCTGTGCCCTAGTGCTGAAAGCATGGACAATAAAGATGTGGTTTGATGAGTTTGGTGTGGAAAAACCTGACCGGCCTGCACAGAGCCCTGACCTTAGGCCCATCGAGCACCTTTGGGATGAGCTGAAACGGAGATTGCCAGCCAGGGCTGTAACTGTTGTATGATGTTGCACTGAATTAGTTAGAACATAATGTATGACCTGTCCCGGGTTAAGACCTTGTATCACCGGTCAGCTCCCTTTAGACGCATCACCTCGCATCATGTACGTGAATAGATCCAGTGCATCATTTATTTTAGCTGAGACGACCTAATTTGTCACATCGCATAGGCGCTGCACTGAGACTAATTCCCTACCCTCATTTATTTGTGCTATTATTAATATTGCAGACGGTGCACTTTGCGTGACGTCGCACAGAGTCTTAACTCTCTCCTCATCAGAATGAGGAATTACAACAAAGTGCTTTAGCCAACATGCAGTCTGGAGCGAGACTGTTGTGAGTGGATGACTGTGACCCACTTCCACCACACTTTACATGGGTGTAAACACACCCCTTCATAATGCTTCTGTCTCTGTCTGTTTTGCAAACACGTTTAGTTTTTCACATGCAAATAATTTATTTGATTTTACAAAGACATTTTATAGAAATACACCTGAGTTGCCAAACTGCACAATAAAGCAAAGATGAAACAGTTGAAATAAATAGATTAACACCAAAGCAAAGGCATTTTATATGTATAGCACATTTAAGAGCATAATAAATCAATACAACAAGTAATAATAATAATAACAGAAAAGAGTAACAAATCATAAACATAGATAGATAATACAAACGAGTTTTGGACTAAAAACTAAAGTGAAACTCTGATAAAATAAATCTGTGTATGCATATGCACAGTACTATATTCCAACTCTCAATTATCACTCACTCTTTTATCATTTCTCATAGATATCAATTCCACATATAAAGTCAGACATACACACACTTCCACAGTAGCAGTAGAGTTGATGGATCTGTATTTTCCTCACATCCCTGGTTTTCTTGACCTCTACATCGTCTGTAAAATGAGCGCAAAGGTGATGTAATAATGATATGACTTGTGTTATGATTATGATGGCCCACACCAACTGGATTATGAGCGAACAGATGCTGAATTTTCACCTGTTCACCATTATGTCATTTTATGACTAAGCAACCTGTCTGCTACTAAACTGTTGACTACTATTGGCAATGTAGTTACAGACTGGATTGTTTATGAATAAATGAAACACTAAATGTATTTACTTCACAGTGAAGTACTGGAGCAAACTGACTCCCCAAGCACTGACTGCCGTCTATGCTTATGTTTAGGCAACAAAAGTACTTTAATTAAGGTTGAGTAAGGTGATTTTTGTTAGATGTAAATTAAGCACCTGTGAACTGTTTGTGTATTAAACCAGACTACAGCATTTTACTAACTTTAACCAAGTACTGTGCATGGCTAGAAAACATATACATGGCTGTCATTTAGTATGATCAGTATCAACATTTTTGCAACTTGGCAAAACATAAATTAAAAAAAACATATCCTCATTACATATAGAAATACCAGAGTATGCAATCCAGTCAGTTACGTTACTGCAAAATGTATTTGTTGATATAATTATGTGATGCAATTTCTAGGAGACGTTGTTTAAATAAATCTCTTTATATAGTTGCTTTTTAAAAGTGCATACATGTGGGAGTTAGTTGCATCAGTGGCATGGCTGTTCACATATTTTGCATACTGTGCATACCTCTGGGCTATATCCACTGTGGGCAGTTTAGAGCCTAATCATCCCTAGTCAAAAACAAATGTTTTTCTTGTGACCTTCCACTGTCATCCTGTGTTTGTAACAACAGGTCTTTCAATCCTTATTAGTGAGCCTGAAACTGGGTTCTGCAGCAGTTTGCAGTGTATTTTGAGGTGCAAACAGTGGTATGGAAGCTTTAATAGGTTTCACTGCTTGGTACGGCTCCAGCTCACATCCACTCGCTTCACCTTTGCTACCAGATCATTCTTTTTCCAATGCAAATACAGTCCCCACAGTGGCCCTGGTCACATGAGACTGCTGTCAACCTCACTGAAACTGCAGACACACACAAACAGGGGAGGACAACAGGGATGTTGTCCTTGTTTCTTGCTTTCTGGCTGTTTGTCAGCACAATAAGAACAAGGAAAGGTGTTTCAAAGGAAAATACGTTGCTACTTAACATATTAAATGTCCTCTGATCTTGCAGTACAATATCTTATTTTATGATGTTATTAATGTTTTTTATGGTTGTACTCAGGGTTGGGATGAGGAAAAGACTGTAGGCTGGTTAAATAAATAAAAATCCACTCACTTCACACACAGTGTCTGCATTAAAATTTAAATACTAAGTGCTTTTTATACCTTAATCCAACCTCACACAGGACTGTGGTCTCAAACTCTGTCTTCTCAGTCATGGACATTATAGGTCTGCATCCACACTTAACTCGCTTTCTGTTAATAAATGTGACTTTTCAGTCATTCAGTACATAATTTATGACAACATAATGATTGTGTTTGCGAGCCAAGATTATGTTTTATTTGCAGTTTTTTGCAGGAATGTAATTTTTAGGAGATAGGGTTGGCTTTCGACAATATCCATAAATGGTATTGATATCAATAAAATATTCCCAGATCAGTTTGTGTGACTACAGCCTTCTTAAAGTTGTTTATGGGTTTTTTTAGGCACTCAAATCACTTGGTTAGGTTTAGGGAAAGATTGTGGTCTAGCTTAACACAGAAAAACTTCAGTAAAACCTCATTAATCACTCGTGTTTGTGAACCAGTACCACTATCTTTTAACTCAAAGTGCTTCTGTTGCCTAAACTTAACACAGATGTTACTCACAGAGGTTGAACGCGCGTTTCACCCAGTGCTGTAAGTGCCTAAACCCAACCATAAAATATGTTGCAGCACAATGGCCTACAAGATCAGATATTGTAGCGTAAAAAAATTGATGTTGCAGATTTGACAATTTTTGCTGACAAAAATCCATTGCCTTTGGACATTTAATTGATATGTTAAGGATCAACATATTTGCGACTTGTCATTTACGTTAAGTGTGAACATATAGTCATTATGTTGACACAAAACGTAATCAGGTTGCAAATACTCATAAAAACCCAACCCAAACCCAATGACTAGTTTAGTTTTACATAAATGTAAGGGAGGCTGGATTGGCATATCATCTGCCATGTCATTTATTCAAGCAGCATAGCATTATCTTTATAGTGATTCCATTTTGTGGCTAATTGATCAGGACATAAGTTTTGGGAGACAGTTGGAGACAGATTAGTTTTTACTAGTTATAGTACAATGGATGTTACTTGTTTATACGCAGTGTACAGAAGCTGCGAGTGACCCAGCAGGTGTTGGAACAAACTGCTGTTTTCATCCTGCTTTATAAAAAGGACAGTGTAACTATACCTTTAACTATGTTTCTTTAGTCTCCATCTTGGTCATTACTGCTCACAATGATAGGTCCCTGTTTGACTGTTGCTGTCCCAAACTCCTTTTGCGACAGGAACGTTTTCTCATTCTTCCTTTGGCATTTTAAAAATGTTCTTTATCCAACATATTGTAGACGCTGCTCTAAACATGAACTTGTTTACAAATCTGTTCCCCAGCAAACCCACATGGGAAAGACCTAGAGACTTTTGTTTTCAAGCTATGCACCCGACAGCTGATGCTCTGCCAGCAAACCTTTTAATATTTTCTGCTTGCATGCAGGAGGTCTCAGGGGCCGTCACATTGCAGCAGGTGCCAGAAGCACAGTCAAACTCCACCACCTTGCAAACAGACTTTTAACCAGTCAAGCGCACACGTACCAAAAAAAAAATTACACACAAAAGTGCAAAGACACAAGCTCACACTCTGTGATCCCTGCACTGTTGTTATGTTCCAGCTGCTCTAATTGGGGATTTGAGCCAGACTCTTGTCTTTCTCACAGTGACAAGCTAAAAATAGCACTTTGACAAGTGTCAGAAAACCCAGCCGGGCTCAGAATATGCATTCTGTCTCAAATGGTCTGCTTGGCACAGAGACTTGTGCTTTGGTCATTCAAACTCAGAAGGAACAAAGACTATCATCCTGTGAGCCCAAGTTGCTGTTTAATGCACCTGTTGCAAAGGAAGTTTTTCACCTCAAGTCTTCATCTCTGTAATTACACATTATCTGTCACAGTTTTCTACATTTTGCTGCAGGTCCAAAGCAAAGCAGGCAGAAATTGAGTATGAAGGAATGACACATAAGGTTAAATGTAAGCTTAGAGAGCTCAAAGAAAATGAAACCACAATACAGGTAAGGCAGGTTTAAGTAATGACTGATTCTGCAGCTGTGTTCAGGCAATGAAGAAACTTCTAATTTTAACACTGGATGGCAACTGGCCACAGGTTGATGTAAGGCGATAAGAGCCTGAGCTGAGAGACTTGATGAGTTTTGTCTGATGACAGAGCAGAGAGGTCAAAGTGAGCACAGTCAGGGGAGCTGCGTTTTATTTCAAAGAATTAAGCAATAGTGGGACATCACCCAAAAGACTGCATCAACTCTGTGTGAGGTGAGGTTAAGTCTGAGTGGCTTTCATTTTGTTTGAATTCTGGCATCATGACAGTTTATTAGGTAAGAGCTGGTCCCTGTTTGGCTTTAGGAGAGTAAATGTTTGAGTTATGCAAAAAGGGTTGTGAAGGGACATTGAATGACATTTTCACATTGGTCAGTCAGACTTTTACGACCACAAACAATATCCAACTGGACACTTACCAATCTATTGCACATTATTACTGAACAGTAATTTTGTATTCAGTGACTTAACATTGTTGTTTTCACATTTTTGATCTCTCCTTCTGACTTAACATCAGCCATCTATTGCCCCTTTTGTCCTTTTAGAAGATCACAATGGAAATAAGCTTTTAGCTTTATTAAGTTTTTATCCTCGACAATTTTAATTGTATGGCAAGATGGCAACCTTGTATGCATTTTTATTGTTGTCAAATAAATTGATCAAGCTATGCATCTTACAGAATTAAACAGAATTAATTCATGAACTTTTAAGAAATGTATGCGAAATGTACAAAAAGCAGGAAGTAGCACTGGAATAGAACTTAAAAATCTTAAGGTGATAGTTTCAATTCATTTCAGCACATTTCTTAAACACACTAACAAGCTGTTACATATTTACACATATCCATATTTACAGATAGTGCACAATGACACATAACTATCCATTCATTTGTGTGTTTATTTAAAAATAGTGCACAGTTAGTTATAGTTATATATAGTTAGTTATGTTTTCAACTAAAGTCTAATATAATTCTTACATTTTCTTAAGTTATTTTGTTTGCTCTTATTCTTTTTTTCTTTTGGGAATTTCTAGCCTGTAATACACATTTGTCATATTTGTCATGCCTCATGTTGGAAAATGCAATGTAATGTGCATACAGATGCAGCAAGCTTTCTGCTCATTCATAGAAAATACTTTAGGATTCATGTTCTTCTGGCATGAATGAGAATAATTTTGCTTCAGAGTCTTAGACCACAGCAACCATGGCACTTTAAGTGATTGTCGTCTACTCAAATTTAAACTACATCAATAATAGAAACAAGTGGTTGTGTGTAATAGAAAATAGTTACCATAATTAACACTGCAACTTGACACTTAAACAACTATGACCCACTCAGGGTGAGAAACAGATGTCAAAACCACAAATGCATTTCTTTCCCGACTTTCTAATTTGAAGGACGGGGTCAGTCCTGGCTGTGACTGGAGGGTTGTGACCTTTGGCTGGACTGCAGCTTTATGATGTGTGCAGAGATGCAGGAAGAACAATCCTGAACTCAGATTGGCTGGAAAGGCTCAGCAACTGACAGCTCACCCGCCTGAGATATCACACACCTGCCAGTCTCTGTCTCTCACAAGTTGGTTCACAGGAGAGCACTAACACATTTAAATTACAAGACCCACCCATGTATTAAACATAGCAACATGAAGGAGACAATGTTTGTTGCAGATGATCAGTGTGTTTACATTTAACTCAAGCAGGAAAAAGACTGGAAAGAACAATGAGAAAGAAACTTATACAGCATTGACAATTAATACATTTAAAATATACTTTATCTGCCCTTTAAATCAGACTTAGCTTGAAAAGAAACAACAAAAAAAGTAAAAACTGAATACGAGCAGTTAAATATTGTTTTATAATCACATATCAATCATGACTAGCTGAAGGCTAATATTTAAAAAAAGGCCAGTTTAAAGAAGGTTGTTTTTTCTGACATATCGAACTAACACGAGCCCTGGGAATTAAAGAGCACAGTTGTTGGGTTGTGAGTCAGGGCTCCAAGCCAGTCAGTATAAGAGCAGGGATGAGACAAAGTCTGGGCAGCTCTGGGACTGTCAACAACTCAGAGGCGAGGCTGCAGCGAGGAACATCCACACACTGGAAACCGTCTGATGGTGGAGAGTAAAAAGCTTCTGCTGCAGGTTCAGTTTGGGATTTTTAAGTATTTGGATGGTCTTAGGTTTTTTTTTATGTAACATATGTGGATGTTATGAAAGGAAACTGTATGTATGCTGTGAAGTTTTCTGTGCACCTTTGGGACATTGTGTGTGCTGTGCTAAGAAGAACCTTTGTTGCATGAAGATTTGAGCGGAGGTTGTTGGAGAGGAAATGCATAATTTACACTGCATACTTTCTCTGCAGCTGGCAAGGCCAGACACTGGCAGGGTAATATATTAATAACTACTTCTCAATCCCAATATTATCATCAATAATGTGTAATTTCTGTTTTAACGTTAATGTTAATGTTCATGATTTAGGTATTGAACACTTTTTCTGCATGAATGTAGTGGTACTGACATTGTGTTAGCCTCATGTTATTTGAATTGTGAATCTCCACTGCTTACAATCATAGTCTTATTTCAGTATTTACTCTAAAACACTATGCAGTATATACACACAGACTCATCCACACTATAGTA
>OMLM01007987.1:61560-190303 GCA_900302695.1 Helostoma temminkii
GGTGCTGCCACACACACACACACACACACACACACACACACACACACACACTATGTATTTGCTAATTTCAGCCTAATTTTTATACAACTTCATTAAATGAAAGTTAAACTTCCCTCTGTGATATTGTGTCTTAATTTGATGTCTGGTATCTAATCAAGAAGTACCTGTAATTGTCTTTTTCTTTTTCCTTTGTGGTTATAAATAATATGTCTCAGTGGTTTAAATATGAGACTGGCCAAAAAATATCTGCTTCATTTATTTAGCCCTAATCACAAATTTGCCATCCGGTGCTTTGCAACTGATGCAACACACTTAAAAACTTGTTTTTCTCCAATTTTCTAATCTATGTTACACAAAAGCTAATTTCATGCATATTTATTTACGTTTTACCACAAGTTATTACATTTTATTTAATGTGAAACACACTGCAAATATATTTTAGCACATTGTTCATGTATGAAAAGGTACAGTTTGATTCAGCTTATGATGATGCTGTGTTGTATTATTCCCTGTTTTGCCTTTTACCAAAGCTCATCAATCAATTTGCATTGTTAAACTTATAATCATTAGAAATAGCTCTATTTTGTTAATTATTAATTAATTTAGACACTTTAAGATAAGCTGGATAAAATCATTTGCTGAAGGTGGAGTTTGGGAAAGGTTTCTGCTTATAAGATATATCAGTTATATTGTCTTCATGTTGGTAAAGTGATTGCATAATAGTGATTAACTGCTTAATTAACCGTCGTCCTCTCCTCTGTCCCCTCAGATTGTGACCTCTAGGCGGGTGATTTCACAAATAAACCTTCTACCAGAGACACCCATTCAGTGCACTGAGCTGCTGGAGGAGACAGAAAAACGGAGCTGTTATGACTTAAAGGCCAAATCACTGACTTGAAGAGATGAGACCAAGATTGAAAATCCTGATTTTTGCTGCCATCTGCTGGTTGAAATATTCACGATTTAGCATTGCACAGCATAAAACAAAATGACATCACTGCTGATTGAGGTCATAGTGTGTGTGCAACAGACTTTAAACATCAAACAAATACAGGTTTCATCATCACTGAAGTGATGTTAGACTGATGTTAACCCAGCAAGAAGTGTGGGAAAGAAAAAGAGAGGGGGGGGCAGTAAGATCATTGATGTGATTTTCCACTTTAACAACCATATTCACTATTGTTTGTCAAAACAGACGCTGAATCAAACCTTCAATTTCTAGACTAAATTAACAATGAAACGGAAGCTCAAACGCTTCGTGATTGATGCCACATGAGTGCAGTTGAATGAGGAAGTAAAACTGTTGAAATGAAATCATTGTGCATCCTGCTGTTCCATTTTTGAATAAGAGCTGAAACCCCTGACTGAACGTAAAGGTCTTGATTTGATTTAACACTGAGATGATTGAGGCATTCGACAGTTGTTAAAAAGAGAAAATTGCCCTCCTGGTGGATGTGTTGTTAAAGGTTTTTGTTTCCCAGAGAAGACCCACCTGCGTGTATCATATAGATCTTCCTGAATGGCTGAAATATGGGAATATCTCTTTTTTTTTCATCATAAGCTCATGCTGACTTTCCCTGCGAGGAGCTCTGCTCCCAAACATCTCACAGAAACCCAGATGATGCTCTAAATGGGACCAACCATCAGGCATTCACAATATAGTGGCCTAATTTTTCAAATACCAGTCAATTAGCTTGGAACAAATGCAAACACAGCAGAGCCAAACTGCTGATTCATTCCTATCCAGGCATTATTGACACATATTGATTAAACATTACAGTAGAAGCAGTTGCTGAAGTAATATAGTTATTAGATGTTGGTGTGAAGGTGTGTGTGCAGACATAACATGACTTTCAGGCTCAAATAAAATGCTTCCATCATCTGTCATATTTGTTTGACTTGATTTGAAAAACATATATATTTTCCAAAAGGTTATTAAACTGTTTGTTTCCCTCACGGTGCAAACAACAACAAGAAGCGTAAACAACAAGATATGCGATGCTTTTAAAGGTGCAGTCAGATGCACAGACATCTGTGAAAATCATCATTCTCCATCAGCAACAGGTATGACACATAATTTTGTGATTGTAAACCAAACGTGATGTGCGCCCCCGCTGAACGGCTACACTCCCCCTATGCCTTTTCCGAGGTGGAGCCTGATACCCCGACTTCTCTCAGCTGAACTGCCGGTGAAACACACGGACGAGATAGGACTGGGACCAGGAGTCGGTGGCACAGATCTGGGACGCAGCAGCTCGGAGAGGGACTAAAGGAACAAGAAGGGTTTGGGGAGGAACGTTTCGTTCGGCTGAATCATTTCAGAAAGCAGCTGCACAGAGCTTCAAGAAAGATGAATACGTTCATCCTGCTGTCGCTTTTAGCCACCGTTGTTGCTGGAAAGTCACCTCGGCTGAAATTTGTGGTGCACGGTAGGCAGCTGCTGTTTTCTCCGAATGTTGTTTCAACACAAATGATTTTATTTCAAACTATTTTCTCTGTCGTTACGTTTTATTTTTTCATTCCCCGTTATATATGTGGTTGGTAATGAATGAATAAATGAATGAATGAATGAGTGAGTGTGTGAATGTACGGATGAGTGAACGGTCTGAGTGTGCAGTCATGGTGTGATCTACATGTTATTTTCCAATTCTCCCCATGAACCGACGCCGTGTTGTCCTTAGCAAAAGATGCACAAACAAATAGAAGCAGCAGAGCCTGGAATCCATCTCTGAACACCCTCCCTCCACTGACCCAGTAGTAAATTACGCTCCAAACCATCCGGGCCCCGCACACATGTTCTCAAGCTCTAACCAAACAGGATGAGCATCTGGGGAAGCGCAAATTCTGCGACATCTTCTCAGTATTAACAAGAAATTCTGTGCGTAAATATGACGAGTGACTTTCTGACCAGTTGGTTTATTTCTCTCCTTTAAATTGCGAACTTCGAAGTGAATCATTCGGTTCGGATCTGATTCGTGCAACTCGTGGCAATAGTAACTTCTACTTCACAACTTCACGATGTGTCTTTAAATGCACCATCCCTGCTTGTTTGTCAGTTAGGTTACCCAGGCGCTAATAATCGTAACACCCCCCACATCCTCACCTCCGGGCGCACCGAGCGTAAAACAGCCAAACGCGCTCAAAACCTCTGCTCTGCCTTCTGAAGGAACATGGCGCCCGTTCGACCTAAACACACCGCGAGGATGTAGCCTTTGAGCATCCGCCTGCAAAGCACTATTACTGTGAAATATGGCTCTTTGGAGGTTGACACAGTCATTGTAGCTCTGCGTCCTTGCGGAACTGCAATGCGGGACATGGCAGCTGCTTCATACTGCAGTAAAGGGAAAAAAGAGGGTGGCTTTATGGTAGCAGCCGCCATAAATGCATATAAACATGTGTCAGTGTAGAAAAAGGCAGAGACAGAAAATGAGGGGAGAGCAATGAATGGAAAATTCCAAACCGACTCCTGTTTATCTATTCCAGTCACGCCTTTTTACACCTCACACAGCCATCTAATGTATTCAGCAATCAATAGAGATGGGGGCTGTGTGTGTCAAGTTCTCTGTATCTGGATCCCTCCCCGCAGATGCGCACAGTAACAAAACGTACAAAAAAAGAGGGTGGACGTGCGTCTCATATCAATCTAAGTCGTTATGAAATTCCAGGATTAGCTATAAATATCTGTTGTTAGAGCACACACACACACACACACACACACACTCACACGCACAGTGTTTAAGGAGAGGATGGTCAGAGGTTATTCATCAAAGGCTCAGTTGGAGCCTGAAGTGTCCAACCATAGCTAGTAGCTGGCACTGTTTCAGCACCACTAACAGCTCCATGGTCCCCAGAAGGCAAAGTGTCCTCACTTAGTGGCTTTTTTCCACACGACCTAATTTGGCTGATCCTTGAACCTTCAGGAACTGCTATAGGCTACAACTCAGTTTTAGGGTTTATGCTAAAACTGTTTATTGCTTAAGATTAGTCATGCTGTGATGGCTGAAGTTATTTTAGGGGCCAGTGAATGCATTAAATTACATTCATTTAGCAGACACCGTTGTTGAAAGCTATTACAGTAAGTGCACTCGATAGGAACAAGATGTCATCAACACATGCAAATGCGTCCCTCTCAAACAAGCGACTAAGAGGATGTAAGTACAATAAATTCTAACTTCATGAATGTTACTTTCAGTTCTGAAGCTGCTTTAGAGAAGTCTTAGAGAGAAGATTTAGAAGATTTAGTCTATTGATTCAGACAGGCACCTCTTTAAAAGCTGGATTAGCTGGATTAGTTTTAGCAAATTAAAGTGGAAACTGAGTAATAACCTGTTTACTGTATATCCATCCATCCATCCATTAGCTATGCCACTTATCCTGTAGAGGGTCACAAAGGGTGTGGAGCTGATGGGAGCTAAAGCTAATAACACCCATGGAAAATAAATATTACACACAAAAATGGTCAAATTAAAGCACACACTCCCGGACATCCACGTGATGTAAAAGCAAACATGATTCATCCAACCAGGCCACCATCTTCCATTGCATCGTGGGCCAGTTTTGATGCTCATGTGCCCATTGTTGGCGCTTCTGTGGTGGACAGGGGTCAGCGTGGTCACCCTGAATGGTCTGCTGCTATGCAGCCCCATACCCAACACACTGTGATGCACCAGATGCATCAGTGAGCCTTGGACGTCCATTGTTCCTTCCTTGGATTACTTTTAATAGATACTGACCACTGCAAACCAGGAACACCCCACAAAAGCTGCAGTTATGCAGATGCTTTGACCAAGTTGTCTAGCCATCACAATTTGCCTCTTGTCAAACTTGCTCAAATCCGTATGCTTGCCCATTATTCCTGCTTCTAACATCAACTTTGAGGACAAAATGTTCACTTGCTGCCTAATATATCCCACCCACTAACAGGTGCTGCCAGTCATAATCAGTGTTATACACGTCACCTTTCAGTCGTCACAATGCTATGCCTGACTGGTGTACGTTCAGTAGACATACAACAACATTATAATTCATTTGGAGTCATGTCAAGAACTAAAACAGCAAAGATGCAGGTCCCAAAACGGTGCTAAAAAAGACCCATAGGTCAGAATTGGGTGATAATTCTGCCTATGATTCCTTTCATGTTACATGTGTTTTTATATATACTGTAGTACAAACACTGATTAGTGTAGCAGTAATGTTAATTTCTAAACTTGTCATAGTGTTTAATATTTATGTATTTGCAAATTATTGTATTTGTGTGTTAATAAATGAAAATGGGAGATAGATTTATCAAACTGTGGATGTTTTGTGCTTCATCTTCGTTCTTTAAAAGATTGCATTAGGTTTGGGATTTGAGTTACGTAGGTGGTGGGGTGAGAAAACGACTGTACTTACTTTACTGTACATTATTTGAACAAAAGTTTTGAATATGTCTGCCCGAGAGTGATAGCCACATCATCAAAAGACAGAGAAAGTAGGACAAACTGGGAGTGTATCAGACACGGATACCAATGGAAAAAAATGGCACAAAGAGTGTGAAAGGGAGAGACAACTACAGCTGCATCCTAAATATCAGAACATTTTGCAAAGTTCAGCCATCATTTGAGCTGACCTTCTGTCTGAGTGGGAGGGCTAGCCACTCGATACAAAACCCTGTTTAACCAGGAGCCTTGTGTTTAACCTAAAAACAGCTTCGCAGTGAATGATTCTATTGCAAGATTGTAATTTATTGATTGTAAGATTTGACTGTGGCAAACAGTTTGTTGAGGAGGAAACTGTTCCCACAAATAGCATCTGTGCTTTTCTCTAATTGGCTTATTTCTTATTGCAATAATTAGTTTCTTTAAGAGTGAGTTAATTTGAAAATGTTTTATCTTCATTGCTCCTCAGTGGGTAAAGGAAAAGGTTGTTCAACCCTTGAGTTTAATGAAGCCTTAAAAAAAAGACAAAAAAAACAAGACTGTTTCTTTGTTCCTGAAAAGCTGACCTTTTCAAGGTTTTCGCACAGCAGCAATGATTAAATATCCAAGGAAATAACAAAGTCACACTCAAATAGAGGAGCACAAATAAGAAGTTAGGAGTTTAAATTAAATAAGGAGTGAAGCATTTCAATTGTATGTCCATGTCTGCCACTTCAGAAGCTGTTAAAAAGGACGTGTAATAGACAATTAAAAGCATTGTACATTTGG
Organism: Helostoma temminkii; assembly: GCA_900302695.1. NCBI lineage: Eukaryota > Metazoa > Chordata > Actinopteri > Anabantiformes > Helostomatidae > Helostoma > Helostoma temminkii. The sequence goes on from OMLM01007987.1 coordinate 67,746, forward strand.
TTCCTTGTGTGTGGTTTTGGTTTTTTGAAGAGGTGGGGCAAGAACTGTGATAGTCACATATGATGTCTAAAGATGAATAGGGAGCAAAGCAGTTTAGCTTATTCTAAATGTGCTTATTCAAGTTGCTGTTGTTCAACAAAACACACTGGGCATCATGCAACTGCAATGTGTACAAACAGGTTTGTTCTTGACGACCGCGTGAAGGTTTTTAAGACAATTTGTGTCATGTTGTTCAATTTTCTTGCTTTTCAAAGTGTAGAATAATTGACCAGTCCAGATCTGTTGCATGTGTCATGAAGAAGGGGAAAACACACTCACTTCATCACAGTATATTTGTCTTGATAAGAGCAAAATTTCACTGAGTTCTCTACTTGACTCTGTGCTTTAGGTTGATGTTCAGTATCAGACTGCTTGAACACGTTTGTCATCATTGTTTCAATATTTATCACATTGTTTGTGGAGGTTTTGGAATAGTCATGCATAAAATAAGCCTGTATTCTAAAAAATCATGTTCCTACGCAACTCAACTAAAAACATGATGGCGTTTATCACATTAAATTGCACTACTGTACGACCACTTTGTGCGTCAGGATATTTTATGAATCAGTAACTCACTATGAGTCAAGAGGAGGTGGATGGAGGTTATGGAGACCCATGTGAGGTTGGGTTTAAATTTGAGGAAAATTGTGGTTTTGCTCAATAAAGACATTTTGAGTGAAATGAGTGTTACATTTTTCTTTATTAAAGCAGTAACAAAATTTCCTGACCTTGACCAAGTCCTGTTCATACTTAAACCCAACCATAAAACATTTAATTATGCAACACTCTTAAAACTGTTGGTCTGCTATACTAGATCAGACATTTTGGAGGAAAAAAAACTGTTGTGTTCACCTGTTTTTTAAAACTCTGAAATCGATTGTCAGCTCCCCTGTGGCAAAATCAACACAAATGGTACAATGGCTGGTGGAAAGGTCAGACAAATCATGCTTGAAAATATTAGCATGTCATTTAGCATGTTGAGCTCAGTGGGCAGTATATGCTTGTTGAAAATATCACATTAATTAACAGCTTACAAATGGCATAACAAGATATTCCTTCATAGCCATGTGGTTGGTGGTTATTTTAGAGTCTGTGTTTGTGGTTATTTTCTTTTCCTACTCAAAACAGCTCTTAGTTAAACCAGGAAAAAAATGATTTTGATACAATTTTGATTGGCTATACAAATAGCCATGACTCACTTGGAGCACACCAATCAGGCATAGCATTATGACCACTGGTGAAGTGAATAACACTGATTATCTCCTCATCACAGCACCTGTTCGTGGGTGGGATATATTAGGCAGCAAGTGAACATTTTGTCCTCAAAGTTGATGTGTCAGAAGCAGGAAAAAATGGGCAAGTCTAAGGCCCAAATTATGATGGCTTGAAGACTGGGTCAGAGCATCTTCAAAACTCTTGTGGGCTGTTCCCGGTTCGCATTGGTCAGTATCTATGAAAAGTGATCCAAGGAAGGAACAGTGGTGAACTGGCGACAGGGTCATGTGCAGCCAAGGCTCACCGATGTATGTGGGGGGTGAAGGCCGACCAGTGTGGGCTAATCCAACACATGAGCTAATGTAGCTTAAATTGCTGAAGAAGTTAATGCAGGTTTTGACAGAAAGGTGTACAGGGAATACATAGTGCGTCCCAGTTGCAATGTCTGTATCTGCATAGCCACTGCCCAGTCAGGGTACCCATGCTAACCCCTGTCCACCGCTGAAAGCGCCAACAATGGGCATGTGAGCATCAGCCGCATTCTGAACCACGGTATTGCTCCGTGGTTCAGAATGCGGCCTGGTCTGATGAATCACGTTTTCTCTTATATCACGTGGATGGCTGGGGGTGCCTGTGCGTTGCTTACCTGGGTAAGACATGGCACCATACACTATGGGAAGAAGGCAAGCTGGCGGAGGCAGTGTGATGCTTTGGGCAATGGTCTGCTGGGAAACTTGGGTCCTGACATCCATGTGGATGCTACTTTGACACCTACCACCTAGTTATGCATTGTTGCAGACCCTGTACACCCTTTCATGGACAACGTATTCCCTAATGGCTGTGGCCTCTTTCAGTAGGATAATGCGCCCTGCCACAATGCAAAAATGGTTTAGGAATGGTTTGACGAGCACAACAATGAGTTTGAGGTGTTGACTTGATCTCCAAGTTCCCCAGAACTCAATCCAAATGAGCATCTGTGGGATGTGCTGGATATGGAGGCCCCACTTCACTGTGCAAACAGTGTGGAGGTGGTCATATTTAGATGAGGTCTTTACATCTTTCACTGGTTTCTGTCATGGAGAGTTTAGAGAAGAACCAGCTTAAACTCAAGAGGAAATTCAATCCAGAGGAATCAAAGGTGGAAATGAAAGATGCTATAAATCACTTTTATTAGCTACAGAAACGAAATCTCAGTATTACAAGAAGAAGCACTTTATGGAAAGGTTGGATCATTACATGGGTGATATGTTTGTGTTTTATAACTTTGTCTCTGTTGACTGAATCAGCGGGAAACCTGGGAAAATCTACTACATAATGTGTAAAGGTAATATTCATTATATTCATCTCTTAGTGCACTTTTCCAGCTACAGGGTGTTCCATTGTGAGACAGTCAAAGAGAAGATGCACCTTCTTACATTAGTCATCAGCCACGTTGGCCTTTCTTGCAGATGCCTCACTTCCTCGTGAAGTATAAGCTTCATCAATTAGATTCCCTCCAATAAGAGAGGCCCCTGTTTCCATAGAAACGTAGATGGTTGGCTAGCAACCTGTATCAGTGATGAGTACCACTTCATCCTGATATTGCTGTCAAACTGGATGTCTTTTTTATGTCATGGCTGATTATATTAAAACATAAAAAGCAAAATACATAATCGATCGCTTTGTAATGACCTGATGTGCTGTTGAACCATGTTCTGCTCTTCAGATTTTTTATTTATTTTAATTTGTTGTTTGAAGCCTGGCTGGTTGGTTTGCTACAAAACCTTTAAGATCTACAAATTGGAATTTTCTGAAATGATAAATATTGAAATGTGCTAGTAGAGCAGAGCTCAAATGAAGAAAGAAAAGCTGGCAGGCCTGGAAACTGATCCATTAATTACATGCAGTATCATGCATTATTAGAAATGGTTGTGCCTCTTTTAAGTACGTGTTCTGCATGTAACCAGAGCTTTTACATGCAGTGCTGTGAAAAAGTGTTAGTAGTGGTAGTAGCAGCACCTTCCTGTTTTTTGTGCATATATGTCACACTTAAATGATTTAGATCATCAAACAAATTTTAATATCACACAAAGATAACCTGAGTAAATACAAAATGCAGTTTTTAAAGGGTGATTACATTTCTTAAGGGGGAAAAGCTGTCCAGACCTGCTTGGCTATGTGAAAAAGTAATTGCCCCCATAAACCTAATAACTGGTTGCATTTGCGATAACTGGCTTTCACGTCACTCTGGAGGAATTTGGTCCACTCTTCCTTGCATAATTGTTTTAATTCAGCCACATTAAAGGGTTTTTGTGCATGAACGGCCTGTTTAAGGTCATGATGCAGCATCTTAATTGGATTTAAGTCGGGACTTTGACTTTGAGCCATTTAGAGGTGGACTTGACGAGTGTTTTGTGGATCATTGTCCTGCTGCATAATCCAAGTGAGCTTGAGCTCATGAACTAAGAGCTTCCTCGGGGTTTTCTGCTTGAGCGCAGGGTTCATGAATTATCTTTGCGTAATATTAAAATTTGTTTGTAGATCTGAATCATTTAAATGTGATAAATACGCAAAATGAATCAGGAAAGGGGAAAATACTTTGTCACAGCACTGTAGTAGCAGCGCTTTAATGTATTGCTAATTCAGGCACAGTTGCAGTGTAGGTACGTGTGAGTCTGATTGGATGGGTGATTCAGAGATGCCCAAATGTACTTTCAAGCCTTCTGGAGGTGTCTGGAGTGTAATTCAACCAAGCATCTGTGATGGGATTTGCTTGATTATTTCAGTGATATTTATGCTCCCACCACATGCCCTTTTCCTCTAACACCCAAGCCACGTTTCTGTAATGCATTCGTGTTTAATCTAAGCCCACAAAGGGCAGTGATGTTGGATCAGCGTTTTGGTAAATGAAACCAGTTCATTGCCAGGACTCCTCGAGCTGGCTGCTGTATTGACAACAGATTAAATGTAGATTAAAAATGAGAGATTTGGTTCTTTGCTATCAGGGCGTCTAGACTTTATGAAGCTTACGCTGGCTAAACCTGGATTATCTTTTTAAATGACTTCCTGAACTCAGTTTTCTTTCATGAATTGACCTTTTGTTATTGCGTTTGACCTCAACTTTATTTATTTGTGATAGTACCTTACAGCACAAGTACAGGCATGCATTTTAACAGGTGTTCTTCCACCTGATATATTTTGTTCTGACCTGCAGAGTCCTCCAGGTTTCATTTCAACAAACCTGAGAACTACATCAGCTTGTACCATCAGGAAGGGAGCAACACGCTGTATGTGGGCGGCCAGGCGATGCTCTACGTGCTGACATTCACTGACAGAGTGGTCCACAACCTGCAGGTTGGTACACTTCACTTTAGCTGATTAATATTCTCAGTTACAGTCTCAGTTACATTTGTTTTACAGTCTTTCTTAATGGGGAATGATGACTCAAGATGAGTCATTGTAGGATTAGTTAAATCAGAAATCTTGAACAGCTAAGAAGCGACAACCAAAGTTGCATCAGATAATTCAAAGATCACATGAACAAACCTCATCTCTGGATTGGACCCAGAGATGGAAAACAACTCTCATAAGTGCCCAGACTTTTTAAAATCAGCACTTGGCAAGAACAACCCAGCTTTCAAAAGATGAGCAAAAGGAGATTATTTTGTCTATCGTGTTATTATTTGGTGTTAATTGAAGTCCAGTAGGAAATGAGCTTAGTTACACATACATCTTATTTTTTAGCTATGCTCTTATGGCCTCACACTACTGTATATTCTCATCATTCACACCATTGCTTTTGAGTTGTATTCTAGTAAAGTAAATGAGAAATGAACCACTCTGCTGCCAAATAGAGACAAGTTAATAAAGATAATTCACCAATCACCAACTAAATGCTGGCACTGAAGTCAGTCCACTTCAAAAGCCACTTTGGCAGCTAACCATGTTTGGGAGTGATCGTACATTAGGCTAGTTGGTAAAATAGCCATGGAGGCTTCCGGATGTTAATTAACAAACAACCATTTATCCACTGACCCAGTTCTCCACTGGTGTCCTGGACCCCGGAAGGTCATTGCACTTGTTTATGCCATAAAGCAGAACACACACACACGTCCCTATAAAACCACAGCATGGATTTTTTATACCTCATTTCCAGCACATTATCACTCCCAGTGCATGAGATAATGCCACTTTCTCCAGTCTTTTGGCAGATTATGACATGAACAGGAATGTCAAGTAAATACGCAAATAACAGGTGCCCATATTGGACACAACTTGACCTGCGATATTAAGCCCAAAAGTGACGTAGGAAGGAAGAAGACAAGGTGGTTTAATGGGCTAACGACATGTTTCTCTAAACTCAACCAGACCATGATGTTTCCACAGCTGTAGCTGAGCTTTTTGCTGCTTTTTATTTTTCTTGTAAATTGTATCGTTTTGCACTCATGTCGTTTGATAGTGAGTCATTCATAATTCAGATTCAATTCCACAGCTTTGAAATGGGTTAACATGTAATTTATTACTGAATAACTGCTCTTTAAGAAGAACTTACTTACAGTAGTCTCCATGAGAAAAAGTAGACTAATGACTTTTAATAACACGTCTTCCCTCCACGCCTGTTTGCCAGAGCTATGGGATGAAAACAACTATAGTTCCTCTCCCGGCTGTGAGGGTGACACAGCGAGCCAGAGAGGGCAGAGAGTGAGATGAGTCGGACGGCCTCCTGCTGACCCAGTTTAACAGCTGAGATCCAGTAAAGGCTGAGGAAGTTGTTGGGTTGGGTTGGGTCATGCATACATTAATGAATCAACACTTATCTCTCTCCCTCTGTGAGAAAACATTAAATTCACTGAGCTAATAATGTCGACATAGACTCAAGATTACCCAGAGTGTGGGCTACGTTGTCAGCACTGTGACCAGTCTGACAAATTGAAGAGACTGCAAGCTGGGTGCTTTGTCCAAATAACTATGTGCGTTATTTTTTTATTTATTTTTTTTAAATGATTGCAGGCTTAGTGTTAGGTTCTCCTGTCTGAAAATACAGGTGAAAAAACAGCAGTTGGTGACGCTTTTGTCATTTTGTCAGGTTGAATTATTTCTAGTGGAGCAAAACAATTTTCAGTCTTAAAAACCAGTGATAGTAAAGATCAAATCTTGCGTGACTGCGTCTTGTTAAGATTGGACAATTGCATGTTTTTATCTTGTGGCTCTGAGCTGTGAGAAATGTGTTATTAATCAATACAGTCAGTGATCTGTTTTGCAATTTAGAAACAAGTCTTGTTTAACTGAAAAGCTCAGTGCTCAAAAAATGTATCACAAGATAAATCCAGCTTGTTCATACTTCACTCTTTTTGTTGCTCTCACTGGTTTAATGCACTGAACTATTATTTACATGTGGAATGGAATTCTGGGAAGTGTGAAAGCAGATTGAAAGTAACCAAAAAAACAGGAAACTCAGAAGTAATGACAAAATAAGCATTTTAATGCATGAAAACGCTATGTGATGTTTTAAGCAGCTGCAGCAGGGCCACTGTTCTCGTGTTGAAATAGAGCAGTATGAAAAAACCTGGCATCAACTAAACAGTTCTTCCTCCCACAGATCCCAGTAGCATCTGATCAGACTGCAATCGATACCTGCAAGGCAAAAGCACTCGAGGTAGGAACGCATTGCCCCAATCAGCGCCTCCATCAGTGCTGTAAACCATTCCCATTCTCCATGGGTGTGTTATCATCATCATCATCCTGTTTCTCATCACAATCATCATCATCATCATCAGTGGCTGCACTACAATGAGGTTAGTGCTATAATGTTCAGTTTGCATTTAGTTATTTAGATGAGTTGAAATTTTGCTACAACCTAAGAGACCAAATAAAACACACTAAACAATGACTAAAATAAAGACATGCAAATTTATGCTGATGATATAAAATCACACAGGAGACACCGTCACCTCAAAACAAAACAAATCCAACAATGCACAGATGAGTGAGCTGCTGATAATTGCAGTGAATAATTACACGACCTTCTACAGAGAGATTGAGAAGATGGAAGGAGTTTACTATAATAACCAACCATAAAAATGAGTCAAAGAACACAGGAAAGCTTCAGCTGAGTGTTTGAAAGCTGATATAATCTTGACACACTCAGTTTATACATTTTTGCTGTTTGATATGCTGCTTGTTAAATTAAAGAAATCTAAATAATATAAAAAACCTTGAGCCTGTCAGACCATTTTTTCTACATGGATGAATAGATGAATATTTACCACATTTTCATAAATGCTTTAATGAAATTGCAAGAAATTACTTTTATAGTCATGGTCAAATGTTGTATTTTATAGCTAAGAGTATGATTCAGTTTTCCTATATGCACTTAGTCAACACGTGACTTCTACATGCAAGTGACGAAGCCCCATCTTGTGCCTCTCATGTTGTACATTCTCCATAAAGCTGTACATGGCGACTATTTCTAAATGAAATAAAGTTGTTTAACAGCACTCATCCAAATTCTAAAGGTACCTCCAGAATCCTCGTACAATCGATTCTTTAAGGTGGTTGAAGTAAAAAACCATCTGGTTTAAAAAGCTGAATTTTAGTGTGTTTCTCTGAAGTTACAATTTCTCATCCACAAAAACTAAAACGGTGTAACCGTTCTTGATGGCTTGACTGAGCAGCTGGAAAATGTTTGGAAGTGTTTTAGCATCTTAGGAAAACAGCTGTATGTGGATGATAGTGACTGTGTACAACTATTGATAGGTCTATTATTTTTTTGGATGACAACACCATTTCCTGTCACCGTCTTTGTTTATTCTCATCCCTGAGAAGCAGACTTCAAACAGTTTTCCTGGACCAGACCAGATTGACAGTTGAGAAGTAAAAATTCTGGAAATGCTTTAAGAATTTGGGTGTGCATTGGAAATAGACTTAGAGTTAGAGGCTTTGCCTTGTACTGCTTTGGGAGGAGATTTAGCACAAGTTAGGGCTACAAGTGCCTGTACTTGTATACACAGAATCAATCACTGTGCGTGTCTATCCGTCCGTTTTGTCAAATTAGTAATTTAATATAATAAAAAAGGATCACATTTAAAACTATCAGAAGCCTATGACAAGAAAGCACACGCGCCTGGTGAGAAACCAACCACATGCAATAACCAGCCTTAATAAATGGATGAGCTGAAGCACACTGAAGACACTGGACATGAGTCTGCCATCTTGAAATGACAAGTCTGGGTATAACTACTTGAAATGGCAGTTGATGATAGCATGTCTCTGAACCCTGACAATACAACAAAGCAATGCTTTGCTTGAAAGTAACATTGGCGCTTTGAAAGTTTTTTCTTTTCAGATCAGAGACCAGAATACTGCATTAGAGACCACACACAGTCTGCACTCCAGCAGTCTGTCTGTAAAAGCAACATCAACTGGAATCTGTTGTGGCAGTTATAAGCATGTTGTGATTAGGACTTTTTACAATGTACAATTTTACAATTATCTCTCTTAAAGCTGGCAACCAGATTTAAGCTGAAACCTGCCAAGGATCTGTGCCTACATATTAAAACTATTACTGTAGTTATGGCACAAAATTAAGAGGGCAGTGGCTTTCTGCACAAACAGAGCTAAAGATTCCAGGGAGTCTGGCAGTGGCAGATGGTGGAAAATGAGCACATTCTGAGTGATGCAGTAAATCTTCTCCAATAAAGTCAGTGGTGCTTGGAAGGGCAATGAAGGACGGGAGGCATTATCCTTCAGGGTTAGACAGCGATGGAGTTTGTGAAAAACATTATCACTGGCGTGGAATGGAAGGTTAACAGTTGATAACACACCTAATTTGATCAATTTCATTATATATCTCCAAAACTACAAAGTTGCTCGACAGTCTATCCACAGCTTCAGTTTGTCTAGAGCACACAGAGTTGTCGAAAGGTGATTTCCCCAAAGTAACTGTGATGTCTAAACTGATCCCACATCTTTCACCCTGCATGTCCTCGCCCTAAGCCCAGTCATCAGCTGTCATTGGGACTCTTTCAGGTTTAGACCAGCTACACTCAGCTTGTCAGGGGTAATTTCACAATGGCAGACCCAGATGCAGAACAGAACATAGGTTTTAGAAAATATGAGTTTAACATTTCAGAACTAAACAAAGAGTAATACTAAAAAGTGTAAACTGAGAATATCCCAAAGGGAGGACAAGCCAATCTAGCAAAAACTATCAAGCAAGAACAAAAGTCCAAAACAACAGGCAGGTGACAAACAGGGAATCCAGAGATCAGTCAGGTTAACAGGGTTTAGCAGAGATCCAGGTCATAACACACAGTCCAGGTCATTTCCAGAGAGTCAGTCTCAGAGATTCATCAAACAAGAACAGGGAAGAAAAAACTGAAATAAAATAAAACCAAGGCATGGATTGTGACAGAGCTTTGCTAAAATGACACTCCTATGTCCTATGTGAGCTAGCAGCCCAAAGAGGCACCGATGAAAAGGGTTTCATAATGTTCTGTGCAGCTCTAAAGGGGCTTTGGGAAGTCTGAGACAAGTATTTCACTTAAGTAGACTCAGTTTTGGGACTGCATTACAAATTGGGGAATAGGATTGAGATTATTTTTAAAAACCTGCTTAATTCTCCTGCTTTGATTTCGAATGTTTGAAACATGTCTCTTACGAGTTACAAATCCTATAGCTTGATTCAAAATAATAGCTGTGTACCTTAGAGCACAGGTACACATACGATCTAACTCAGTTAGATTGTATTAGGCTATCTCCTGCCATTGTAATTATACAACAACTATGCAACATTGAGTTTCAGGGAAATGATTAATTTGTCTAAATGGCAAGTTGCAAATACACTGATGCTGCCAAAAATCCATTTGTTCCACATCCAGTTTTTGTGGCCATGGTAACCTTAATTCTTATCACCTGCAGAAATATGTTCTTAAACACCAAACGCAAGCTACTTCTCAAAAAACAGAGGTATACAAAGTAGGAACATACATAATAAAAAAAAATCCTCAGCCCACCCACCTGCCTATCCTCCACCTACATATCAACCTACACACATTTACACAATATCTGGTTCTGTTTCTTGGATGTAGTGATGTACTTCTACTCTTTCTCGTTTTGATGCTTTCCATTATTTAGTATTTTTTATTTCTGTTAATGATACACATCAACAAACTTTATTTAACATTAGCACCACTAAAGGTTGTTCTAAAGACTGTACTCAGTGTTCATTTTCATCCACTGTCCAATAACATCCTGGATGACAGCAGGCTAACAGTCCATTTTGTGTCTATAATGAATACGTTAAGCATATAGAGTGTTGCAGTATTATACTGCAGGGTTAAACCTCTTGTGTACTGTCTGCCAAATACATCCAGAGCATGGATCACCTCCAGTTTTTCTTGAATCTCTCTCTCTCTCTCCATTCATCCATTTTTTCTCCCATAATCTTTGTTTTTGTTTTACTCTTGCCTTGTTTCTTTATCTCTCTATTCCACCTTTCTCTCTTCCTCTGTTTGTTCTTCCTAAATCCCTCAGTTGCTCTCTTGTTTTTTTGCTCCCTCTGTGCTGGCTCTCTCTCTCTCTAATCACTGTTTGACATACACTGGTTTTTTTTTTCATCTTCTGCCTCTCAGTCTCTCTGCAGCCCTAATCCCTCTTCCAATCTCTGTGTTTTCCTGTCTTTCCCTCTTGCTTCTGCATGATTTTCTGCCTTTGTTCCTCTCTTGTTGTCTTGCTCACTCTGCCTTTCTCCCACAGCTGGAGTGTGATAATTTCATCACAGTCATACAGAAAGTAAACGACACCTTACTAGTATGTGGGACGAATGCAGGAAGCCCCAGGTGCTGGATGCTGGTAAGAGCTTTGTCAGACAAATTCTGTAAAATGCCATTTAGACATTCTTCTGTGTCCCACCTTACATTGCTTGCTGCTCAGTATTAATTGCAATTAGCATTTATTCATTCATTTCCTTTTTTTTTTTCAAATGGTTAGATGAAGATTAGAAGCTATTTATTACCGAGTATGTGTTCACTCAATAATATAGTACATATGTGCCTCCTTTGATAGATAATTCTCTATAGTAAAAAGACAAAATAACAGAAAAGGCTTTTGGCATAGAAAACTGTTAGATCTATAATGTAGGCCACAGGCTTGTGGATTTTAAATTCTTCCTGCAGGCTCATATGTCTCCTTCCTCCCTGTCTAGGTTAATGACACTGTGCTGACTGATGTCCATGGCAGCGGGCAGATAGCGTCAGCCTCTGATATCTCACCACCCTACCCTTCCCAGAGGTCCATTAGTGTGTCTGCAGGTAACAAACACGAGCGGAAAAGTACCTGTCTCCTTACATGAGTACAACCAGGTGTAATTTGCTTATAAAAACACAGATTTTTGCTCATGAATTACACCATCAGCATCAGGAGATATTATAAGATTTAAGGATTTTTGTGTACCTAAACTTGGAATCACTTTAGAAAATGTAATGTAACTCATTTTAATGAGGCTGATTTGCAGTGGTCTTTGACCTACAGGTATGCCCTACAGGTAAAAGAGTCATTTTAACATTAGCTTTTTTTAGATGACTGCTGTGAACTTTATGTCTGAATATTAATGGAACTGGACAGAAAATAGCTCCTCTGTGCCAAACCACAAAGCAGGTCCTGACTGTGATGAGTCCACTTAGATAAATTAAATTTGTAAAAGATACAGTCAAAGAAGTCATTACCTGCATCTTATTATAGCTGTCTATTCATAGCATGCAAATGAGCAAATGCTTTTAAACAAAGTACCTGACAATATTTTAAAGAGTTAGTCGATCTATCTACGAGATAGACGAGTTAGCAGAAAAATATACACTCTGTCATGAGTAAAATGTAAATCACAAGTTTGTGTTTTTGCACTTTTTTGCACTTTCCAATTCTATAAAGAATTAAACTAAATTAAACACATGATCTGGGTGAGTTTAGTAGCTTTTGAATCGATTTTACAATAAAAGGAGCATCACTTAAGTGATGGCTGTTGTGTGAGTAATCCAGTTAAAGTCCTTCTCTGTGTTAACAGGTTTAAATCATTATTGTAAAGCCAAAGCACTCTATAGTGTGTACAGCGTTTGACATTAGGAAGTAAAAAGCAGAAACTAACAGAGGGTCTTTATGACGCGAGGATGGTCAGAGAGTTTTTCTTCATGATTTTATTCACACGCCACAGCAGATTACACATGTAATTTGTCAAGTGTAACATCACATCGGGATCACACCTTCCTTAGTGCCAAACATGGAAGTGTAAGTGGCATTTTGCATTTACATACCAAAATGCTGCAAAAATATAGCTATTCTAAATCCAACAGCACAAACAGGAGAAATTCAGGCACTTAGACTTTGCTAAATAGTAAAGCAGGGATGGCAGGATTATACAGTGGTATCTACCTGCAAACTGTATTTGGAATGAAAACAGTAAAATAAAACACATAAACAAATCTGACCTCTCCACACATTAAGGAAATATCATTTGAAGTCTTGGTAGTTTTGATCAGACTGACAAATACTTTAAATTAAGATCCTGCATGTACTTCATGTCCAGCACGCCCTGCAGGTTTTGTTTACTTCTATTAGCCCCGCAGTATTGAGTTACATACGTATACAGTATATCTCAGGAAACTCAATATCTGGATGCATTGGAACTGTCTGATACACCACATTAATCACCGTCTCTGATGCTGGTGTTTACTTTTTCAAACTATTGAACATTTGTGTTAGTGCCTTGCTCCTCTACACTGGGGAATGGAACTGCTAATTGTGTGCTTATGGATTAGTGCATGATCACATTAGGTAAATAGAGATGTTTCAAATTAAACCGACCTTTCAGCTGTCACAGTACATGATCAAGGATGGACAAATGGTCTGTTTGTTAAACCATCTAATGCTGATAGATTGTTGGTAGAGGAGCTCAGGAATTAGTAAGAGGTTAGTTTGCTCTGCGGGATGCTCTTCCAGATGGGGATCGATTGTTGAGGCAACGAGCCGATCCTCTGCTTGAGTTGAGCAGCAATCTACTAACAATCAGGTCTAATTAGGATGTTACTGCCACAGTTTCAAATGTTTCCCCTCTTTGTTGCTATGGAAAAAGAGCTCCAAGTGGGGCTGTAAGAGCACAGTGATGGCTGCTCATCGGTGCAGTCAGCTAGTCAGCCTTGATGTCTTCTTTGCTCTTGGAGTATTTTTCCTCCACTGTTTTTATTCTGTCTTTTGCCTCCTGGGCTTCCTTTTCTCTGTCTTCACTCTCCTTCTCTGTGTTTAATGTTTTCTCTCTGTGTCCTCTCTGCCAGCTTCATTCAAACCCCTTCTGTGCTGTTCCAATCTCTCTTTCTCTCCCTCTGAACGTTGTATCCATCCATCAAACTCATGCCTTTCTACTCTATTTTTTTTTACCCACTGCTCACCCGCTCTGCTCTCCTTTCTATTTTTCTTTTTGTCGTCTCAGATGGAAGTCTGTATTCTGCCATGTCGTCAGTGGGAAGTCACGCCGGCTCGATCCGGCGTACGTTTGGTTCCCAGAAACTCCTGAAGACAGAGAACGTTTGGCTGCTGAGTGAGTAGGAGGAGTAGAGTCACGCAGAAACCATAAAGGGTTAGACTAATGAACATGGACATGGTGGGTGGTACGCTCTGTAAATGATCTACTATCATTCCCATGGAAAAAAAATAACACAAAGGTGTATTCACTGTTACCTTTTTCATGGGTAGGGTCATGTATTTAAACAGCAGTAACACTGAGATCAGCCTTTTTGTCTTTCCCACAGTATCATTTTTATGTATATGTATATTATTAGCAGTATTTTTAATAAGGTGATGTAATCACACTAGTCAGATATTAAACAGACATCCTAAATACCAACATGTAATGTACATTACAATAATATGTAATGATATCTCGGTAGACATGTTTTATTGTCATTGCCAGATCCGCAGTTTGCTGGTGCAGCCATAATCCCATCTTTACAAAAGGTCAAGGAGGAGATTTACTTCTTCTTCAGCGAGATAAACAAGACAGCCAGAGTGGACGAGGAGCCATACAGGGCCCGCATAGGTCGAATCTGCACGGTAAAAAGTCCCATTTAATGTTTCTGTGTTTAAAGAAATGTGGCTGAATTCAGATCCTTGCATCAATTTAAAGTCCTCACCTTGTAACACTGATATCTGAGTTATGAGAAGTACAAACAAAGAGCGCTGTGTCCTTCTCTATGTTTTATCTGAGCAATTGTAACCGGGAGATTTTTGTATTAATGTGATGTATAGGATCACCTCTTTTTATTTTTGTTTATATTTGAGCAGAGCAAAGAAAACTGTTTCCCTTTGTTTTCAGTGACAAGTTAATCAAACTGGCTGTAGCTCTATATTTAGAGACATGAAAGTGGTGTCAATATAATAACCCCAAAACATAATTTCAGTTGACAGGTGCACTGAGGGTGTGGAATTGTTTAAGCTTCTGTCAAAAAGTGAGAAGAATCAGTTACAGTAGGTTAGTCACTGCCACATCCAGCAATCATGTGGGTGTTGTTCAGACAGTGTAAAGTTTAAACTTCCAATAAAAACTTGTCTGCAAAAGGTTTTAACGGGTCCAGAGAGATTCAGGACTCTGGACTTAGTTAATCCACAGGACACATGCTAACATATATTTTTTATCCACAATGTGGATTTCTGATTCCCACCCCTAAACTTAAGCAGCTCTAGAGTAAAGGTGGTAGTAAAACTAAATACATTTACTCAAGTACTGTGCTTAGTATTTGCCAAATTTTATTTTGCATATTCATCACATGTAAATGAGTGAGATCGTCAAACATATTTTAATATTACACAAAGATAACCAAGTAAATAGCCCTGCGATAGACTGGCGACCTGTCCAGGGTGTACCCTGCCTCTCGCCCGTAAGCTGGCTGGGATAGGCTCCAGCACACCCGTGACCCCTGCGGGGACTTAGTGGTATAGAAGATGAATCAATGAATGAATGAATAACCAAGTAAATATGAAAAGCATTTTTACCCACTGTGTTAAGGTGCACACCACTGCTGGAGGCTACCTAAAACAAACCTACACCAATCTTGTGCCTGTGTTTACACTGAAACCTCAGAGACAGAAAAAAGCTACATTTTACTTTTCTATCTTTTACTTTTCAAAATTAACATTTTAACCGCACTTTGTCTTTGTTTTGACAAAGGTGGATGAAGGCGGTATTAGAAACCTGTTGGAGCACTCGTGGACCACCTTCATGAAGGCCCGGGTGATGTGCGGTGCAGGGAACACTCAGCAGCAGTACAACAACATGAAGCAGGCTGTGGTGCTCACTGCACAGGACAAGAGGGGGGTTTTGTACGGCCTGTTTTCCAACGCATGGTGAGCTGAAACACCTGTATGTAATATCTAACTTCACAGTGTAATTGGCTGAAAACTGAAGAATAACACAGTAACTGACTCTCATCCGCCCACACGGCAGTGCACACCACACACCAGCAGCACCTCCTGACATGTACATTCCAAAGAAAGTTTCTTTTCAGTGTTAGTTTGTTCCACTTAACTGTAACAGCAGTTTTCTATCATTAAAGAAATCCACCAAACAATTGTTCACAAAGCTTGCAAGATATCAGCTGTCACACATCTGTCTGTCAAATCATAATACAAATACAGAACAGACTGTTATGTGATTTTCTGCAGAAGGACGTTGCTAAAAATACAATGCATTTGTTTTTAATAATTTACCCAAATAAACACCGATTACATTATTCTGTCAAATGTATTTTTTTGTTATAGTTTGTATGTTTTAATTGTAAAACAGAAGTAATGAGTTTTCAAACTTCAGCTCTTATACAATGCTGTTTTAAGATAATTTTATCTGCAGTTCCAGTCTAGAACACTACACACACACATGCAACAATGTAAAAACACAACTTAACTGAAATTCAACTTAACAACAAATTATTATTGAACAATGTATTACCATGAAAGATTACAATTAATTAACATATCACCAAATAACAATGACAAATCATAAAAATTCATATGTATTATCTTTTTTTTGTTGTTGTTCTGAGGCTGTGTCAGTTTTTGCTGCTAGTAACACACACAGTCTTAACCAAGTGTTGGTGGAGGAATATGAAGGTTAAAATTGGTTTCTGTGTCATTCTAAAATAGTGGTATAACACCCAAGGGAGGGGAGAGGATCCACAGCTGAAAACGGCTGTTCCCAACCTCTGGACAGTGGCACTGCCAAGGCAGGGCCAGGGGGACTGGCCACCCCAGTTAGTTACCATAAGGAGGACTGATTTGGTGTGCCACCCTTAGGTTTTCACTGGCCCCACCTGGCCCCCCCTATGAAAATGTTCTGCCTCTGGAAACTCTGTAAGGGCTCATAAAGTCTAACGGGAAAGTGACAAAACATATTTCACTGCTTCATTTTAAAATTGTGTGCAGAAATAAAGCAAAGTGAGTTTTCACCTTGCATTATTCGCATTACAATAAGTGGCTCTAAGCTAGCTAGCAACAGATTTGCACTACCGCAACATATCTGGTAATGTGCTTCTATGTGCATGTTCAACTTAGCCTTTGGTAAATTCCTAATACACTGACACAAATACGCTCATGAGTTTGGACAAATTTACAAATGTCTGCGTACAACACAACGGATTATACTGTAGATATTTAGTGTTTTAGGGCACTGAACTTGCTGAGAATTTCTATCTATGGCCTTCATGTGTTATTGTGGATGCAATTGCTGATGTTTCTGCCTTTGTTCAGGGGGAGAACAGTGATATGTGCCTACTCTATTGAAGATATTGACCAGGCCTTCTCCACATCTAAACTAAAGGGCTACAGCAGTCCGCTCATTGGCAATCGTCCTGGGATGGTAAGACAAAGCAACCAGTCTTTTTTCATCAAACCAGTCTGAAAAACAAGAAATTGAATGAGTGAGCCTTTATTTCAAAGGCTAAAAGAATGAAGAGCTATTTTTGAAAGGCACGCGTTCATAAAGAAGTAGCAATTTTGAAGTCTTTGTCCAAGGACATTTTGTTTATTCAAGTCCCAGCCTGTCTGAGTTGATTACATCACATCTCTTCACAGTGTGTCCGCAAAAACTCGTCAGCGGGAGGTCAGAACGACATCAAAAACCTGGGGGTGATCAGATACCACCCAGAAATTGAAGATGTGATTCGGCCAGTTGGTGTGGCCCCACTTGACCTTCCCACAGATGACCAGATCACACACACTGTGGCAGACATCGTCCTGGCAGTCAACGATGAGCATTACAGCGTACTGTACCTGGGAACAGGTATGTGTGCATGTACACCTGTTTTAGGTGTTTGTATGAACCTAAATGAACAGAGCAAATTTCATTTTCATTTCTTCTCCGTAATTCTTTTCCATACCCATCTTGCCTTGGCTGAATATGAGTATCAATATTTAGAACAGGTGCTTTGTCATTTGCTGTGACAGATAATGAGGATCATGATAAATAGGTTTGCAGTGGAAATAGCAACTTACATACAAATATGAAAGCCACACAAGCTCAGAGATTGCTAATCAAATATTCTTTTTGTAATTGTGAACATATGTTAATTGTGAACATATAATCTTTATATTGACAGAAAACATAATCAGGATGCAATTATTTTATGACACTATTTAATAAAAAAGAAAAAAAAAGTCATGTTAAATTGCAAAAAAACAATTCAGTCACACAACACTATGTTCAAGATAAGATAAAAAGATAAAACAATATATATCACTGGAACATAATTACTGCTATTATCAGCAACAAAAAAACATGTAGCCTACAGCTGACAGATATTAATTCTTAAATTAAACATGGAATGGTAGGGAGTAGACATATGACAAAAGGTGAAACTCTATTATGCTCAAAATCTTTCAAATGATTCCCAGCCTTCACAAGACTGTTAAAATTTGATCAAAGCAGCAATGCTGAGACGCTGCTATTACCAATAGCAGTTACTCCAAAAATTGCCTTGTGCCTCAGGGAGATTACTATGGCAACCATCACAAGTCATATGTTTGTGTGTGTGTGAGTGTCTCACCAACCTAAAGTTCATCAAAAGATGAGTGTTATTTTTCTGGACACAAACTTGTCTTTGCAGCTATGTATATGTGTTTGTCATTCATCAGATATGCAGGGATTAGTTGTGTTTCAAGCACATACAAAACAACGTAATGTTAAAGAGGTAGGATGACCATTTCTCACTGTAGGGTTTAACTGTGTCAGTAACAGGATGCAAAAAAATGGAGAGTTATGAACAGCCATGCATATCTGCGGTGGCCTAAAAAGAAACTAGAACAGTTTGATTTGCCAAAGAAACAGGCTGCACTGGAGATCTGCCTGTTGCTCATTGACTGCCTGGTTTTTGTTTTCTCATGTTTTTGACATGTGACAGATCACTCACAGCCAAAACTCAATGAATATTTGTATCATCATGAGTCTCAGAGTGAATACTGGATTCATTCCTTTGTATTCATGTTTTTCTCCTGTTCAGTTTTTCTTGAAATATCACAAACTTTAGTGAGTAAAGCACACAGACAACACGTCTTGATGGATTGTAGCAATAAAACCAATCAGAGGTACAGAAGTTGCCAGACAGTGTCCACCTTGAGACCTGATAGAGATGTTGGAGGACATGCATCTTGTGCAGCTTTAGGACATTAGTCTTCCTCTTTCAAGAAATACCCTTCACAAACTACACGGTTAATCTTCGTTCAAGAAAAATCAGTGATATTAGAGTGGTACCCCAGAGTAGTAAATATCTACAGAGGAGAAAATCAAATTAAAACCTTTTCTCAAACTTTAATCGTTAAACTTAGAATGGAGAATAATATCAGAAGACTTTTTTTTTCTCAGAAGAGTCATTGATGTGAATTCTGATTAGAACTCAAATGTTTTTTTTTGCGATGGCCCTAATTCTCTTCTGTAAATATCACTCTGAGAGCTCTAACAGTGTGTGATGTGTGATGGTCACGCGCATAAATGCACTTTAAACCAAATATACAGTTATCTCCATTGTCATTGGCTTGAATGTTGCATTTGGAATCAGTAGTTGACCAATCAGAACTTAAAATCTATACTGCTTGTGCAAATTTAAGTGAAACAAAATGGAAGTTGTAAATGTTAAAGCAAGAGACAAAAACATTATGAGGTTCAGACTAGTCTGATCTGCACGCTGATTTTGGACTCAGTCCTGTAACACCCTAAGATTCACTGATTTATATTATATTATTATATTATACTTATGTATACAGTAGTTGTATTCTACACATTTTTCCTTAACATCAAAACCCGGTGCCTACATTACCCATAATCCAATTATTTCCACAGTAATAAAATATTGAAATTGTTGTATTTTTGTTTATCAGTGATTAGCAATCAATCCAATCAATACAGGGTTTTTAAATGTGCCAATGTATCAATTGATTTTGATTCTGTGGTGCTCATACAATATTACTGAACTATGGATGTATACACATTCATTAGCTTCTCCTCTTGGATTATAGTCTTTTGATTTCCACCTTTCATCATTACTAATACCTATTATTTTACATGATACAGATTTTTGCATGTTTTTTTTTTGCTACATGTTCAGCTAAGGACAAACTCTGTGGCCACTCAACACTTAATAGCTCAAGTAGAGTGACACAACTGTGAGTGACCTGCTCAAGGACACCTTAATGGTGGCTGCTATGAAAGTAGAGAACATTGCTCATTTAACTTCCTCTTGTTTATCCCCACCCACAGAGACACATATCTTGTTTATTCCAGTCATAGTTGTCCGGGAAACTGATGTATTAAAGACTAAAGGAGCACATTTTAAAATGTAGAACAAACTGACGGGGCAGTGCCATGCAGTTTATAGAGTCCTAATTAGCTAACCAGCTTATCATATTCTTTGAGTTTTAAACCCACCTAACTAGTCTCAGTGGGACTTCCACTATGAGACATGCTGACAGAATGCTGCAGTCAATTTCTTTGTCTTTTGATCAGCAACCAGCAAATAATTCTGCAGAATGTGTGCATTTAATAACCAGCTATTTCAATTTCTGTTGTAGAAAACATGGCAAATAAGGCCTTTCTCTGCAAGCAGTTATATAATGCAACAATCACACTGACATTAGAGACAGAAAATATTTCTGTCTTTCTACTGAAGCGACAGTAGAACTTGTGGTGTAAAGAACTTAGACTAAGCAAGATTCTTGTGAATTTAGTGCCTGTGTAAGAATGTATTGAGACAGGTGGTGCTATTCTAATGTTAGCTAAAAAATTAGCATGCAGATGTTTTGCAAAAAACACATTATGCTCATAATAGTGATGTGCTATGTGTTTACTATGAGCAGCCAATTTTTTTTTATTTAATATTCTAAAATTTGCAAATTAGCACCAGATTCAGATTAATTTCTGCTGACCTATATCCTGGTGCTAAAGTCCTGGTGGAAAGTCAAAGGATCAGCATATCCTAAGAGCTGCCATTAGGGTGCTTTTGTACCAAATGTCTGGCACAACAGAGGTGCTATTTGATTGAAGAGATGCTCCTATGGGTCACATGAAAAGATAGAGACAAACAAATCTTTGTGGACAAATACAGTACATCATCTGAGAAAAATGAATATGTGAAACATATTTTGTATTAATCCATCTAGTAAGTACTTTGGTGGGTGCAATTATGTTTCTCAGGAAAACATAATCAGCATTGCAGTAGTTGTACAAGAAACATAATTTTTAGGAGACAAGGTTGTTAAAAAATGCTCATTAGGCCAAATGTCTGCTGAAATGTGCCTGCTACAACCAACCGTGCTGGACACATGTTGTAAAGACTAAAAAGCAGCAAGAGGGAAGGTTGTAGGCTTCTGAGAGGCACAGGAGAAAGTGAGGCACTAAGTCCATGAGGCTGGGGACTGTTGGAAATGGAACAAATAAACGGGCAGCAGTGATAGATATATTTCCCTTTAGTAACTCCCTGAAAGATCGACCACCAGAAAAGCTGTTTGGACCATTTCAGCCAAGGAGGCCACAGAGCAGAAAGCTTCCCTCAGGGATGGAAGAAATGTCAGAGACATACACTTGTTTCATGTTGACTTTATGTTTGAGATCAGACGCTATTTTCTTTTCACACAGTGTGACATTCAATGTACTAGTAGCTTAAAGGTTAGAGAGGCAGACCAGGGTGAAGTCCAACTGAGAAATATATGGGTTGTGTAAGTGAATGACTGTAATTCAGTGTACCTTGTTAACAGCTTGTTAGCAAAAAGAGGCAATACAAGATCTGTAGCCTAGCTAGAAATATGATGATTTGATTATCAGTCAATGTACACACAAGTCTAAACGTGGATGGATGTTTTAATCTCATGGCAGTTTGAATGTCTTCTACCTGACTAAAGGTAAAGGAGTAGAAGGAAAGGTGTGATGTGTGCTCAGCAAACACTCACCCGATATAAAAATTTTTTTAAATGTTCAGCAGATGCTATATGAGTTCAGCACTGTCACTTTTTCGTCTCTCTTTGTGCTGATACACCGTTTTGATGAAAACGTCCAAAAATAGCTATACGCAGGATCAAAGAATGATAGGAGAATAAACTGGATAAAATGAAGTGTTATCTTTGACTACAGAGAAAAAAGATTTGAAGTTCATAAAAAAGAGACAAAGCACTTTCAAAACAAAAGAATTCTAAGTGACAGCAAGAACCTGCCACCCTAATTACAAATGAGAAAACGCCTCATGGAGGGAACATTCATGAAATGAAGATGAGAGATGGAGATATCGCTGTAATCACATTTTCACAGCAGGGGAGGTAAAAATAATCTTAGACGCGACAAATAGCAAGCAAGTATGAACATCTTTCTCCATGGAGACTTTAAATCATTAATTTAAGTAATTAATTTTGAATATAAGGAGGCAGATCCCAGTGACATTCTGTCCAATGAAATTGTCCTAACAAGTGCATGAAAAAGGTTCTAGGTAGTAGAGAAATAATCAAACAATCTATAACAGTCATGCTGTACTTGCCGTAGCTGTCCGGTAGCGCAACAGCCTAAAACTCAGTGCTGTATCACAGCTACAATAATGAACACTCCATTTTCAGAACCTCCTGCAAGCAAGACACTAGACTAGACTAAGGAAAATTTCAGATTTGTGAAACAGCTGGAGAGTTTTCTGTAATAAAGTGGAAGTCCAAATTATGAAGCAACTTTCAGTTCACCCAAAATATTGTTGGAGTAGAGAGTCTCACAGACATGTGATGCTGTTACTGCTTTAACCAGCAAAAAAAAACAACTGCTTAACTCAACTAAAACTATAATCACAATTTAACTTCCTGTTCCAGTGTTAAACATTGGCTTCAGTGGACAACTCAAGTCTTCTCGTCCTAGTGCTTCTCACTCAATACTGAATATTCCAGCGATCTTAATCAAAAAGCTGTAACAAGCCTTAAAAAGAGGTTGCTTGTCAAATGGGAAAAGCCTGCAGCACACTGATAAATTTGTTGCTTTCAATGGTGCAAACAAACCAGCGTCCTAAGCATGACGTGAAGTAAATGCTATTTTCAAGATGGCGACTAATCCAAAACTAGCTATAATTAGCTAATGGGTGCTTATGAATGCATGCAAGACCCTGCTGTCCTTTTTTATTTTAACAACTAAGACAAAATAGCATTGATTTGGGAAATATGTTCTCACAGCAGTATTCTGTGCACAGAATACAGACCAAACCGTTACTGTCCTTAAAGATTATTTTAAGTGTACTTGAGTATACTTCAAATATAGTAAATATACTTACTTATACTTATGTACTTCTAGTATACTTGCTCTAGTATACCATTTTTTGGAACTACTTTGGCCCTGAAAAGTATACTTCAAGTATACTACAAATAGACTTTATATATACTGTTAGTTTACTAGTGATGTAATACCAGTATACTTTCTAGATGATCAAAATACAAAATAAAAGTATGCTTTATGCTCTTCTCACTTCTGAACGATGGTTTCCAGCAGTACGATTTCTTCCCATGTCGATGAATTAGGCAGATCCTACTGACTGCTCACTGTCTTCCTAAAGGTTATAAGTGTAGAATTTTATTTAGTTTAGTTATAATTTTACCGACCATACTTAGTCTCTTAAAAAGGTAAAACAACATGGAGTAATTCTATATACTTGTCAGTATATTTAAGTTCAAGCACAAGTATAGGCCAAATATACTTAGACTTTTCGATGTACTTCTCAGTTTACAGCAAGTATACGTTGTCTACTGTGTCTAGTATACCTCTGATAAGTACAAAAATGTAAACTGAAAGTATATCAACTGTGTGTTATTAAATACTATCCATTCACAGTTTGTCTGTGCTTTAGCACTCAAGGTTTGCTGGATATTATATAATGTATCGTAATTTTGTCTAATTTATATTGAAATTTTGGCCAAGCCTCATGGCTTAAACTGTGCTTTCTTGGTCTATATTTATATAGCACAGAGCCACTGACATGCAGTAAGTTGGGAATTTCAATACCCCCTGAAGACTTAGGCTCTAAAGCACTTGCCTGCTTTCCCAGTTAATAAAAACAGACTTCATACCATGAGAAAATACTCAGTGGTTACAAATGGTTCAATTTGGTTTGTGTGAATATTTTCTGTTTGCCATGTCAAACGGACCGTGGAAAGGATCACAGCCAAGGCCAACCTAGGACATTTAGGTTCAGTAATTGATCCAAAATAGACCTAAAAGGGTACTTGATTTATTCAGCTGAATACATAATGGAGTCCTACAGAAAACC
The DNA here is from genome assembly GCA_900302695.1 of Helostoma temminkii. Taxonomy (NCBI): domain Eukaryota; kingdom Metazoa; phylum Chordata; class Actinopteri; order Anabantiformes; family Helostomatidae; genus Helostoma; species Helostoma temminkii. The sequence goes on from OMLM01007987.1 coordinate 91,787, forward strand.
TTTTTTTTCTTCACCCCACCAGAGGAAACAAACAATCTTGATTGTGTTATTGCAGGCAGTACTGTGGTTTGAGCTCCATTCACTGAGGTTGAAAAAAAAAAAAAAAAAGTACAGCCATGCATATTCTCTTTCCAGAGCAACTCTGTCATTTTCTCTTTGGCTTTACAGCCTCCCTTAAGAGCGGAAGCTGTTAAATCCAAATCACAAGTCAAATCCACATATTTATACAACACTCTGGGCAGCACAACAAGGACTGCAACTCAGGCAAAAAGAGAGAACAAGAACACACAAACACAAATTTCGATATTTGGCACCATGCGTGCATCTCTGTGTGTATGTGTGTGCACTTTCAGATGAGTTCAGAAACTGAAGAACTGTGGTCCATTTTTCCCACCTGATTTACACATTGGTCTTCTCTTTCTTTATTTCTACAGAACAAGGCAAAGTTCTCAAAGTTCTTCACACCAGTGAGGGAGTCTTCATCATATCTCAGTACTCTCTATTTCACAATGAGGGTCCTGTTCTAAACATGGCCATCGACTCCCAAAAGGTATTAAGAATGGAGCTTTAGTAGAAGGAGATTTCAGCTACATTCCTGCTTTCACCATAAATAATATGGTTTATCAGGACTTGAACAATTTCGGAAAATGCACCAGGTCGTGACCTGGTTCGTTTCTCAATCTAAAGGAAGAAAGGGAGAAATATGACTTAATATATGTATATGTAAATGAAAATATGAATAAATATGCTTGTTTAAATGGATAAGGCTATTTATAATGATTACAACACAACACTGCTTGCATCCTTTCCTCTTTAGGGACACCTCTATGTTGGTACAGCGATGGAGGTCCAGCGACTGCCGCTGGCTGACTGCAGTCGCTATGGCGACACGTGCAGGGAGTGCATTCTTTCCCGGGATCCGTATTGCGGTTGGGACAAGGCCAGGAGGAAGTGCCTTGCCATCCCATCTGGATACAACGTCTCGTCCGGGTATGATTAGATGTGATGTCACTGCTGCAGAGGCAATGGCTTTCAAAAATGCAAAAACTCAGTATCAGTACAGTATCAGTACAGTGCCAGTACAGTACCAGTACGGTCTGATCTAATGCATAAATTAAAGTAATCAGGCCTTGTGTTCTGACTGATCATCTGCCCTGGGGTGATTAAAATGAACTATAAAGAAACTGCAGTTAAAAAAAAAACACACATTTATCACCAGATGCTTATGGAGCTAATTTCAACTACTTTGAATACATAATTTCTCAGTTTGTACATTTTTCTCCTGTTCTAATTTTAAGACAGAATATAATAATCAATTGTGCTTTAATAAGCTCATGACTCATTTTCTCTCTGATGCTGAATGACTTGTCTCTGCATGTTTTAATTTGTGAGTAACAGTAGGTTGATGTGGAGGCTCATAACTCACTTGTGAGACTATTTAATGCTGCTAATTTGTCATCTCTATTATTTTCCAACAGGGCACTCATTCAGAATCTGGACCATTCAAACTCCACGGTTTGTGGGGAAGCTGCTGGTAAGGCCTTATCTGCTCTCTCCCACTCTCTCTGTATAGGAACCTTCTGAGCAGCAACAGTATAAAGATGATTATCACATAATTGAGCACAGTCCAACAACTCGCAGGGAGATTTTTCTTTTTTTCTTTTTTCTTTTTTTTTTTGCTGCACAGTGGCATGCCCTAATTCAAAACTCTGAACTCAGTTATAACCTCATGACAATTACTCCCCTCTGAAGGGAAGGTTTTATCCTTAAGTGATCTGATTTTAACATTCATTCGAGCTCAGGTCAGTGGATACAGTAATAAGTGTTCGCTCATTTTCCCAGCAGTGATACTTAAGAGGAAATGAGAAGCAATGTTGTTTTATCATATGAGTGATATCTTGGAGCAAAGGAATACTAGGCCAGCAATTCCACACAACTCTGCTATGTTTCATACTGAGCTTCATCATCTTCTTCTATATTTAAAGTTGATGAAAGCAATACATATTAATCCTCAGAGAAGTTCCCTCAATGTTTCATTTAAATAAAACACAAATGGTGCCTCTGTAGTTGGTGCTTCTAAGCCTTCCAAGTTTGCCAGTCTTTTTTTTTGCATGTATGCAGTTTAAAGTGATATAATTCAAAATTCATAGCAGCTTTATTTAAGAGTTGGTGTTAAGTCTACTTCTTTATAAGTCAGTGGACAAAATCAGGATTGTTCCAGTATTGCAGTGTAGCTTGTTAGCTCTTATAGCTATTATAGTCCAGCAAGATTATGAACTGCAAAGAAGCACATTCTGGTAAGTATAGAGGCTGGAGGAGGATGTGTGGATGTGTGTTCTCAGTGCATGGTTTATATGTAATCACATTCAGTTATTATGTAATCATAAGAACAGTGCTCAGAGATTTTATGTCAAATTCATTACACAATTATTTGTGTTAACAAGATGGGGAAAAAATGGCAAACTATTTTCTTGTGACAACAAGTTTTTAATGACAAGAAAACAAGCATAGAACAATACAAAACAATATTATTGTATCAAACAAAAAAAACATATTTATCTTACCTATGAGTAGGTTTGATGTTATGTCATAGCATTTCTCGAATTTCTCAGCATACAGCAGATACAGGGACAGTGTGACTGCACACACGAGACCCACATATGAGTAAGAAGAAGTAAGAATGAATAAGGATTTAATAATTACAGCAACTATTGTTTTATGTTACATTCCACCTTGTGCCCATACATTTATGGTCATATTCTTTATTAAAAACTTTTGCTAGTGTTCCATCATTACTGCTGATTTGCATGACAGTCTCACGTGTTTATGTATTTTCATGTCTGAAAAGAGATAAGAGAATACTTTAATCATCCCACAAGAAAATTCACTTGTTACAGCACATTATGGAGCAAGTAAAACAAAGCAAATGACAAACTAAATTAGTAAGTTATTCTTGAGATGCTGGCCTCAGGTTGGCCTCCGGCTTGCTCTCTATTAGTTCCAGGAAGTGGAAAAAAATAATGAGTAAACAAACACATGAAGAAATAAATACCTGAAGTAAAATTATAGTAATGATGAAAAACAAATTAATTATGATATAATAGGATACTCTCCTATAGTATCAGGAAGTATCTTAGGAAATATAAATTGTAACTATAGTCTAATTGTGTGGTAAATAATGAATTTCAGTTCTCACATATATGTAACAGTAGTAGCTACAGCATATCACAAATTTACAGTAGAACAAACCAAAAAAACACTTTTGAAAACTGCAAGCTGACATTCTCCCCCACATAGGCATTCCTAAATGCACAGTATGGCAATCTGTATTGTTTTGCAGTTTGTACCTGTAATTGTGCATTGCAGGTAAACAAACAAAGTCTTGTTTACGTGCAATGCTTCATGAGTAAAATTTAAAAAGAAACTATATACTACTTGGGAGTGTACGCATCCTTGAATCAGAGAAGAATTACTCAGGATAGGAGGAAATTGCCTGGATCCTTGTGGCTGTCTCATTTCTATCTCAAAATTTCAAACTTGCCAATTCAGTTTAACCATGAAACGGGACGCACATTATTTGTTTTTACGCAGTTATCTCTCTCTGAAGTCTGTCGTGTGATTGGCTGCTTAAAACAACAAAAAAAAAAACATACAAAAAACACATGGGAGGATGCTTTTGCTGCATTACCGCTAATACTGTTAATACATACTACAGTTTGACTGAGGATGTAATAGTTTACCGTAATATATGGTATATTGGTGCAAAGCTTTGACTGTATAGTGCAATTAATTAATATTAATGTTTTTATTCCTATATCTCAAACTGTCCCAGAGCTATGGTTATTTAAAGACGGATTGCTAAATGGGCAGCTGATGACACACTCCATCTTTAATGGTTAACTTTGGTATAAAAACACTTTATGTCCTTACAGCTCTGAAGCACTATCAGACTTCCCCCAAAGAAGTGGTGGTGCAGTCCAACACCACCGTCTTTCTCCCTTGCCCTGTGCGCTCCTTCCATGCTACCTACCGCTGGGAGAAGGATAACTGTGTTAAGAAATACCCCTGCATCTTCTCTGGGGACTTCTGTGTCCTTGGGCCGGTTGTTGATACGCCCCTCAAGGAAGGCATCTTCCGCTGCATGGCCACTGAAGATGGTTTTAAGGTGGAGGTCATCTCCTTCAGGCTGGTAAACAACGGCAGGCTACTGGCTGCCTCTCTGACCTCCACCTTGGGGCCGTCACTCCTGCTCGCTATGGCTACGCTGTGGCTCCATTAACTGCAGCTAATGCTAATGCTAACCCTTCATCCTTACTGGCTTCTAATGACAGGAAAGCCACTGTCAGGAGGTTAGGTTCGCAGAGTACTGAAGGACATGGTTGGGTTGTACTTTGCATTAATAAAGTATCAGTGAATGACGGATTTAGTTTTGTATTTTTTGCATAAAGCAAGATATCCGCAGCTGCAATGTTCTTAAAACATTGGGAAACTCTAATCTACATTATTTCATTCAGACTAAAGTGACTAGGTCTTACTGTCTGTGAACTGACATGCTTTGTGAGTTCAAGTTTAAGTCAACCATTAACAGGTGCTTTGCGAACCTTTCCTCTCTGACTCAAAAAGGTAAACATATCCTATTAGTTGGGCTAAAAGAAACACCAATACCAGGCCAATTCTTTTTACCATTTCTTTACCTATTTTGAAACTGACTTGTGCTTATTTGTGAATATGTAAACCTTTAATACTGCTTCTACTGTACATTGTCATTCATCCCATTCAACTTTATTGGTGTAGCTCATTAGTACTTATGAAAAATGTCTGGTATTAAAATATAAAAAGCCTTAACACTTCTGGGACATAAACTCCTAAGCACAATTTCGCAGTCCAGGCAAAATACTGCAGACTTGGTTTGCACTATAATTAGCGCAGCTGAGTCTTACAACATCGCTTGGAGGAAGTGTCAGCTTTTTGACAGGAAGTAGGTGGATGGGCAAGAGCTCATTCTCGAACATCACTGTGTCTCAGCACCTCCTCCTCAGACGAGGCAGTTTCTTGCATCTTTTTATCAGATGGTATCAAGCATCGTTATTACGCCTTGTTCACAGCTTTGTCTGTTTTTCTTTTTACATGACATTGTTCTTCCTCTTCCCCAAAGCATCAGAGCAGAATTCTCGCACTTACACGTTGTAAACAACACAACAGTGTCCACAACTTCTTTAGAAAAAAAAAGTTAGCAATAAACCGCCTTCGGAATCGTTCAACAAACCCGAAAGAATGAAATAATTAAATTAAACTCTATACAGCTATGTGAAAGTTTACATTTAGGACATTTCCTGATAAATAAACTTGAAATGGTGGTTGAAAGTTGCTGTGATCTTTTAATATAATAATACCGAGTTAGCTGTTGTTGTTTAGTGAAAAATTAAAAGTGTAACTCAGTCCGTATTTTTTGGGAATCGGAGTGGACAGGAACAAAAGGGGAGCCATCCTGCTACAAATGATTTCCAAATACTGTCTAACTGATAAAGATGTGAACAAGGTGTTGTGCTATACAAATTTTATTAAACACATACTTGCATCATAAGGGCAGATAAAGCTAAATGGTACCGCATAGTAAAATTGCATTTCATAGTTTGCCAGGAGAATAAATAAGGCTTGTAGATCCGTGAAGTATGTTCTGTATTTTATTGCTCTGCAGATGCTGTTTCCTACCATGGCTGCCTATGTATTTGTCTTGATGGTTTTCAGTTTTTATTCCATAGTTAGAATGTGATATGTATCCATTGAATGCTTTGCCTGTTTCTCCCAGAACATCAGTGCAAGTAGACAAGAAAATGGTTATTTCTGCATACTTGCATACTTATGCTGTGAAACAAAAAACTTTACAGATTCCAACATGATGGCTCACTGTTGTAAAGCAGCAACCACAACCACCAGTGGGAACCTTGGCTTCAGGTTTAAGCTTTAGACTACAAAGACATCCGCAGTATCATCCTTTAACTAACTACTTAACTACTAACTAAGACTTATTTAAAACTGAATGTGCAAAGAAACAGTTGTGAATGTAGCTGCAGTGACATTCCAAAAACGACATGAATAATGCATGAAGACTGGTCAGCTGACTGAAGGAGTAGCCTTGTGCTCTGATGAATTATGCAGCAGATGAGCTTGTTCTTCAGAGCTTAATAATCATTAAGTCATGTAACATAAATCTGCCCATGCCGAGCCTTTCACAGAGGCAGAAATGTCTTTAATAGCTGGTTAGACAATGCAGTCGGCTCGTCATACACAGAATTAAAAAATCTATTTTACACCATCATAGTTTTAATCAGTGAGCATGTTCTCAGCTGTAAAAATCTCAAGACATTGTCATGTTTCTCTCTCAGCTTGGTTGTGTGTTGCTGCTTGGGGATCTGCTTGCTTTCTGCTTTGCACTGACTCGGGCTACCGAATGTGCAAAAAAAAAAAAAAAAACTAAAAAAAGACTGGAAAAAAACAAAGCTATGTTGAGCCATCTCATCTGCTTGTTGCTTCCTCTTATGTTCATTTGCAAAATCCTTTGCTTCTTTCTCACGCATGGTGTTTGGTGCCAGAGAAACTCTGAGCACGTGTACAACATCATTCTTCCCCACAAGCAAAACTCACAAACATGAACCTATTGCAGGTCTGACACGCATATTAATCATCTTTGTGTCACCTCCAGAGTGGGAAATGAACACCAGCCACAAGCCAAATGCTGGGAAACATTTAATAGAGGCTGATAACAAACTCCACCTTGCCAGAGACTTTTGGCAGAAGCTTGTTTGACGTACAGACACATGCTCAGAGGTATTTTCACGTATAACCTTTTATGTACTGTAACTACTGCTAACTATGTTTGTGGATGTGATTTAATTCAGAAAGCTGTAATCTGGGGCACTATGACGGTAAAAAAATGTATCACAGGCTTCTTTAGTCTTCAGTCTATACGAGATATTATATGATATGACTTCGAAATCGGAGACCGTGGCTCATGGAAACCATTCATAATCCAAAGTGGTGAAGTATGACAAGTATGAAGATCGAAAACATACACCCCAGTCATAAACGCTGACAGTGTCAAAACCTGAAACTCATTAAGGTTGGTATGTGACACACACGGTTTGAAATTCTTGATTGGCAAGTTTTCCTTAAAAATTTTTGAATGGATGTGAGTCCGGGTAATGGAATAGTTTGTCAGCATAAATTATGGAGCATATCTTTCTTAAAAATCATTTTTAAAAGGTTACACACTGTAGCTTTAATTACGTCAGTAAATGTATTCAGTGTAACATTCTAGCATTCCTGACATTTGAGTAAACTTGACCATTTGTACAAACCATACAGTGTTCCAATATATGTTAAAACCACTGCCAATGTCAAAATTGAAAAAAAAATCATATATGCATTATTTGTAAATGTGCATTTATTTACAAATAATGCATATATGAATTTTTTTTAATTTTGACATTGGCAGACGTGCATCTACTGTATTAATTTGGCAGATATCCAAAGCAATGTGCAAAATGAGATTTTTAATATTTTGAGGATCTAATGCTGTGATTGAAGCCACCTAACCACCAGCAGCAATTTGTTATATGTTAAAAAACAAAAATACTTATTTCAGATCTTGATGCCGTGTGGGACAGTAGTGTAAATCTAATTGACATTCAAACTATTTCATCGTGCAGGTCCTGACTATAGCATAGATTTGTTACGCAGAGATATAGAGTATTAAACTGGTTAGTGATTTGTCTGCTCAGAGCTTTTCCTCCTTCCCGCTCTGGTGCTCCAATCAGAACTTCATTTTTCAGCATTTTACCCAGCCATCATTCACTCAACTCAACAGGGCTTTGCTTTAATAAATGCTTTCATAGCATTCACCAACACGTGCTGTCTTCATTCCACATATCCAGTCTGTTCAAGTCCTTGCTTTGATATGGATATTCACATGGCTGCTATGCTGAAATTTATTTATCAGCGACTCACATTCGTCAGCCAGTCTGATAAAGCCTAATCTCCTTCAAAGCAAGCTCTTGATTTGCCTTCAGGAAACCATTTTGGTGGATCACGCCATCTGCTATAAATGAACTGACATTGAGTGAAGCAGGTTGCTGTTTTGTTTGCTCTTGGGGTATTAAGTGTCAATTACTATACAAGATGTGTGCCCTGTGTCTTGATATAACTTTTACAAGGAACATGCCAAACTCTATTATTTAAAAAAGAAAAATTTATATTGGTGCCATGCCAGTTTAATGCCATCCCATAACATGTATTTTTAAACAACAGATATCTATAGTGCAATAGATATTCATGTAACAAACCCATATTGACATGTGTTTCCCTGAACATGTGCGGTGAAAATTAATAAAAGTACAAATAAAGAATTTATTGTCGTTGTCATTACTTGAAGACACTAAATCCCTTTATTCTTTCTTTTATTTTTGCAGCATTTTCAGATAAAATGCATGAATGAATGCTGAAAATCCAATAAATTAATCTGATGTCAAAATTTTACATTTGTGTGCAATTTATGGGAGACCCATAGCCCATAAAAATTATTAAATTTGTTATTTCATGGTTTTTAAGAGGTTTAGTTTAATAAATGAAATGTAATGGGAAGATTAAGGGATCTTTTTTTCCACACATGATTTACATGAATTAACTGATGTAGTATTAATGATCCGTTTCATGGTGAATCAGCTCATTAAGCTAATTTCTGTTGGTTTCCTATCACTAATTTTTAAAGAAAACAGAGCATTTGAGACAATGGTGCACTTTTAAAGATTATTGGGTGAAAAAAACGCAAGTTTTGTCTTTTACACACATTATTATATGACTCTGGACACGAGGATAATTCACAAAATGGTTGACACTGTGTGTCAAAACAATCAAGTCTTATCACCATCTGCTGGCCAGTGTTTGACTAGAATATGCTCAAGGATATGTAGCCTGGTCAATATGTAGTTGATATTCTTTATTTGAGTATGAATGTTGGCTCTTTCCATGTTTTTGTAGCTTTCTTTCCAGATCCACGTAATTTTAATATTTATCTCACATAAATAAGAAATAATATCTGAAGTGTGTTATTGGTTTTGTAGAGCTTAAATGTTCATATTAATGTTCATCTTAACGGTATTTAGTGAGACTTTTTTTTCCCCTCTAGGGATCTATTTAAGGCAGTCTATTTAGGGAGCTCATCACCTGCATCCACACTCATATCTGTCAAGGCGATTATTCATACTGGTGAAAATAATTCTCTCATGTGAGCAGCACAGTTATGAGAGAAGTATCTCTATAAAAATTTTTGTCTGACATTTGTTTGTCCAAACATAAACAAACGTAGGTGGTAGTGGACAAATCCTTTTACAAATATTTGCAAACCCTCTTGAAATTCATCAAGAAAACAACCCTGAAATACCAGATCAAGGCAATAAGAAAGTTCTAGATTCTGGATCTCATTCAGCACAGCTTGTCAAACAGCCAGCACTCACTTAATCTGGTGCACAAATAGGCCACTGGAAAAAATTAACAATATTTTTCAGAAAGAACAAACACACATTACAGGTCTTAACCAGACTGAGTGGCAGATTTCCAGAGCATTACATCATAAAAACCTATGACTCAATACACAATGAGTGAGCACAACAAGCAGATATTAGTGCAGCTGGCGGTGCTCAATCAGAGGACGAAAACACAACTGAATTAGAGGAACTCCCCAAACCTCAGTAATTTCAAAATAAACGCAACACTTTCCAGCAGAAAATGTCTGCAGTCAGATGAGTCATACAATGACAGAAAGTTTGGCACTGAAAAGAGCAAATGAGTCAGCTTACGCCAACGGTCGTGCCAAAAAACATCATTAGAGAAAACCTGGAAAGAAAATGTGTTACTATGTCGAACTTTTAGCAGCATTTTTAGCCGTGCTACTGTATGACTTTGTGCTGGTCTGTCTGTGGGTCCAGCAGCCTGTTCCAGATTGAATTTATCTCAGCAACTACTATAACTTCTATAACTATAAACCTCTATAGCATCTACCACAAACCACAATATTTCCCTAACCTTAACCAAATCTGCAAGTAAACACAACCAAAAAATTTGAGCTACATTTTAGAAAACACGGTCGACATGTCTACAATAGGTGACTGTGTATTTTGTGAAGGTTGACATCCTTTAACATCTGCAGGAAAATGCAGAGGTTTTATCAGACAGTTGCCAGGTTGCATTCTATTGCATGGAGGGCTCTTCTAAGGGGGACATCAGACGGAGGGACACACAGAGATTGGACAAATTAATCAAGAAGGCCATCTCTGTGATTGGTGCAGAGCAGGATTCTGTGGTGTCGGTGGTGGAGAGAAGAACTGCTCTGTGTGATGGACGACAGCAGGAGCTCTTTCAGTGGGAGGCTGCTCTATGAACTGCTCCACAGATAGACTCAGGAAATCCTTCCTGTCCAGAGCCATGAGACTTTTTATTACATCAGTGAGGAGAGGAAGGGGCAGTGGACTGATGTAAATACTAATGGTTGAAAAAGCAGTTGGAAAAGTGAATTTCCTTCGGGATTAATAAGTATCTACTCTATTCTATTTTACATTCATGGTCTGCTTACGATGAATCCTAGTGACTTGACTTGTCCTGCAGTATCTGTGGATATTGATGGTTTTAAGAAAATTAATTGTGATATGTTTGAATCTTGTTTGTTATGGACAGTTAGTTTGTAATTCTTATTCTTTTATGTTTGTGGAGCAGACAAAAACTGGCTAATTTGAACATTTAACAAGCACAGTGCAGTGAAATCCACACACTCATGCTTCACATTTCTGTTTCAATCAATCCATGTCCTTCCTCACGCAGGAAACACTTTACAACCTCAATATCAGCAAAAAAACCCTTCTGAGAAACCAAGCTTTATCCAGCTCACTTGCGAACACCGCTCTTCTTTCAGAGATCAAATCAGGATATTGCTCAAGGGTGTCAATTCCTAAACTAAAGAACAAGGAAGTGCCTTTATGATCCCCCATGAGTGTGTGGCTCTAGTTAACTGGAGGCTTATTGTTTCCCCAACAGTTTGCTCACCTCCTTTTCCAATTGAAGCTAGGCATACATCAGCACAAGCAGCCATTAAATACAAATATTTTTTGCAGTTGGTTTGACAAATCCATTATTCTACAGTTATCAGCAACATACACACATGCAAACAAGTGTGTGTACACATCCAGGGAGGCAGTCCATGTGTCAGTCTTCTCAGTGGTTGTGCTGGCAGCAACACAGACACAGAAACAGGCTTTTACCAGTAGCCAGGAAATAAATTAATCCATATTCTACTGTAATCGTCTCTAAGTACAATGCAAACCAACGATAGTCAAATAGCATTGGAGTATGATTCAAATGTTTGCATAGCATTAAAGGGTTAGTTATACCATATTACAGTTACTAGTGGTCTCTACCCTTGGAGAAAGTTCTGATTTTGACCATTGAGCAAACTACTGCACTGTTTGGATAACTCACCTCTCAAACCAGTCACCCAACATTTCAGTGTTTCCCATATTACCCTCTGTGGATCATTTACAGATAACTGATTGGGGTCAGGGTAAAGTTTGGTTGATATTAAAAGAGATAGCCCATGATTATCTATATTTTTGTTGTAGGAAATCTTCCAGACGTCAGTGAGCCACACCGTTTCAATCTTTGTCCCTCAACAGCTCCAAAGAGTAGAAGTAGCCATCCCCTTAAGGCAGAGCCCACCGCACTTGCTTAGATACGTCCTTCTGTTTACATTACTTTTTGCACTACCTCCTGTGTTTACACTAAAGGTCTTTACTGTATTTACACTATATGTGTCCGGGTCTGACACACAAGAATCAGCTATTGGATGTGTTTGTTTCATAGAGGTGAACATGTATGTGTGGGAGAGTGTGAGAGCAACAGCTTAAAATAACACTACCCCAAACAGAACTAAGGAAGAGTGGTGGTTCAGCTGTGGTCAGTGCTCAGTCATCAGCAGATACAAAGTAAATGCAACAATGAATGGGACAAACTGGAGCTTTACTGTAGGAGCTGCAAGATAGGAGAGAGTTGTCACAAGACCTTATTGGCTAATAATAACAGCAGTGCCCTGATTGACAGCTGGAGCCATATTAAACAGGCTCAGATTGCAGGTTCTTTACAGATTGTGTTTCGTGTCTCTGCCAGCTCAGACCGATTCTTGCACAGAGGTGCACGCTCACACATCCTCAAAATCTCCACCAGCTTTGCTACATTCAGCAAATCTTCAAACCTTTTTTTTAGAAATGTTAAGTAGACACTTTCTTACCTTGCTGACTGTTAGCAGAAATGTCAGTGCTAAAAAAAACAAACAAGAAAAAGCAGCACTGGGTATTATCAGTTCTACTATTATTTTCCTTTCTGTTTTTTCACCCACAATTTTCCACAGTCCAATAATAATTTTCCCCATACTTAAGATGTCACTGCTTATTTTTTAATGTCAAAGGTTATAAAACCACATATTAAATCTATTCATTCCATGTTTAGCATCTCAGATGCACAAATTCATACATCAAAACCTGGATAAATATAACTAAATCTAGGATCAATGTTGTCAGGAACGTCTTGCCTAGTTTGCCTAGAAGTTGTTTTTCAGCCAAGGCAAGGCTGATTTATTTTTAAAAAAAATTTGCCTGAAAAAATGTAGTCTCACTGATACATGATACTGATACACATTCCTGAGTATGCACACACAGACGCAGACAGGAGAGAGTTAGAGGGGCAGAAAAAGCGAGAGCCGAGCTGAGAGTTGCCACAGACGAGCTCACCCGTTGCTTAGTCACTTCTCACTGAGCATGTAAGAGACAGCACAGGTTAAAATGTGTTGTAGAAAATCAAACTGAGGAACAGGAGCTGAGTCTGACCACAGACTTTAAGGTGAGTTGAAAATTTTTCTTTTATGTCTGATCCAAACTTGCTGTTTTGTCTTTTAACATACAAATCAACCTAGTTTTGTTTTTTCATCTGTTGTACCTTTACTTTTTGCACTTTGAGTTAACACATAGGCTAAAAGCATCAGTCATCATCATCATTATACAGTATCTGTTGTCTTCCTAACACGTGGCCAACATATGATTCTTACTCACACAGATGTAAATGTTTATCATCCTGTTGTGGTACATAAAAACTCACTGGTTTATTTAAGGGTGGAAAACAAAAAAAAAACCAAACATATAATTAAAGTGACTAGGCGCATGCTCTGGTCACTATGACAAGTTTACAGTCTTTGCTAACAAATGTTTATGGCATGATTTCCTACCAAAACAATGTCAATGTTTTCTAGACTTGTCTTTTAACCATATTCTTGCCTGATAAAAAGCAGAGAAAGTGGCAGCTGAGAAACAAAGTGATGATAGTGACAATTCTGAACAGTTTCAGAGAAGCTATTTAGTTGTCACGTCACAGGGTGTTGAGTACTTTTGTTTGACTAAAACTGATGAGGCAATAGTCCTGCACACTGCACTAACCGGGCTCCACAAACCAAACTGCTCACATCCACATTCCTTGCTCGGGAATTGAAAGACAATGTACTGTCAGAGCTGGAAAACTTTACTTCAAAAGTGAGGTTTAGGACAAATGAGTTTCCTTTCAGTCTTTGGTTGGATGGTTTTGGGATTCTCAGGAAGAGCATTAGAAATACACATCAGACTCCTGTTTTGGAAATTACATATGCAGCATTACTTTGGCACACATTTCACGTCCACTTTCATATATAAATGAATTATTAAGCTAAACAAAAGAAAGGAAATAAAAGGACAGTCAAAAAAGAAACAGCCTTGTCTTCAAACATTAGGTTCCTGTGCCGCTAAACTGCAACCACAATTCTGTTTTTGTATTTTATGTAGTATTCCATTAAATACAGTGTCACTTCTCCTAACTTCCTGTTAGGAGAAGTGACACTCCACCAAAATAGTAATAATATACACTTTGTCTACAGTGACATTAACATTTATAGTGTTATGTTTATGCATTCACAGAATTTGGTTAAGGTTAGGAAAAGATTGTGAGCTTACCCAATAAATTACATTAAAACAAATCTGACCTTAACCAGAATGTTTTTGTTGCCTAAACCCAACTACACATGGGACTTAACCACCACAATCCAACCAACCAACTTCCTTGCCACCTCATTTAACACAACAAATTTCCTATAAAGCATAATCGCAGTTCCAGTAGCTGCATTGGAAAGTTACTTTTAGGAGACAGAGAGCTCTGTTTGTACTTTACTTCCTGAAAATGACACAATCAAACTGCAATTGTGATTATGTTTTTGTACCAGACATAATCATTATGTTGTTAGGCAACATATTTTGTGAATGAATAAAGTGTCACGTTTATTACCAGGAAGCAAGCTGCAAGGAGGTGGGTAGGGCGAATGTTCACGACTGAGAACCACAGATCTGAAATAAAGACCACACTCCTGCGTGAGCACTTGGGTTAGGGTTAGAGACATATTGTTTTTGTGTTTAAATTTAAATGCTGATGCTGTGTGTAAACCAGTCCTTTTTAACCCAGCCCACAATCTGTCCCTGACCCCAACCCAGTGTTGTTAGTGCCTAAACCCAACCATAAAAAACATTAATAACGTTGAAATCACATAACCTAAATCCATGTTAATGTGAAAATCCATGTAACTGTGTAACTTCTGCAAAACCTCTTCCACCAATTGTCTCTTCAAATAAAGAACTTTTAGTCCACAGTAGCCATACAGTATGTTTCCATAGAGAGCCACAGGGAGGCAAAACCACAAATGAACACCCTGTTATCTAAATAAAGTAGGATATAGAGTGTCAGAACACTGTTCCTTTGTTGTTCAGTAACTATATTCAAATCATAAAACAGCATTCATTGGTAGATATTGTCATTAAAATAAATATAGGTCACAACTTGTGGATGACAACAAAGCTCTGTTACCCTGAGGCTTTTTAGTAGGATCAATTCTGCCTTTTGTTTTGCCTTTAAATGGGATTCCAACAACTGCCTTATCGTTAAGACATCCATCGCCCAAGGCAATCACCCTGCTTAATTGTTGGCACCTGTGAAGCTCCAAAGGCAAATCAGCTCATTTCAGGCAGTTTTGAGCAGCTGCTGGTGACAGTGCTCCCTGGTTTATAACGTCTGTAGAGTTTCCTGCACTACGCTGTGAGGCACAGATACTGTGTATTTTTTTAAAGAGTTACAAGCTGCAGATTGTTAGCGAGAGTGAACAGAAGTTGTAACCAAGGCTCCAGTGGTTTCCTGGGGATTTGGTGTGATTACTGAAGTCGCTAGTTCCCTGCTGCTCTCTCTCTTTCAGGCTTTTTTTTTTCTTGCACAGGTTCATTTGTCTGTGTCTTTTACTGCTTTTATTTCTGAACTATGTTGAAAGCTAAATGCTGTAAAATTCAACCTACCCTTTTATCTTTCAGTTTCTAGGGAAGTTCCTTTGGTTGTTTTTCTGGCTTGAAAAAAAATAAACATTTTAGACACACAGTATCATAATACAGAAGCACTATAATGCATCCTTGGTCAGATATATACTCACAAGTTTATTAGGTACATCTAGTTAAGAGTGCTATACTCAAAAGTTCTGCAGTAAATCCATATTAATGTTGAGTGTTTGTTTCAACTGTTTTAAAGAGGTTCTGCATGAAATATAATCTGATTGTATATAAATGAACATACTGTACAATATATATTATTAAGCAACAGCATCAAATGACCAAACTTTTGGGAAAACACACTTGTTTTGTTCTTTAATCCACCCAAGCATAAAAAAACTCACCTCATTGTGGGTTTGTTCATGCACGTTAAACCAAAGGTCTCATGCTTGGTTAGTCAGGCGTTAGTTTAGACAGAAAAAATGTTGACTCCTGGCTCCACTTGTATTATTCATTCATTGATCGGGGCAAACAACAAAGGGGGGTGGAGTTGCACACATCGTTCTGTGGTGAACACTGTTCTCTTTCAGAGGTTATGACACTATATAATGAAATAAAGACAGAACATCTTTTTATTTGAAAGGCCTTATCATGAAGCTTTTTTCTATTAGAGTACTTTTACCACTGCACAAAAGAAACTAAACTCCTATGGATAGCCAAATGAGACATTCAGCTGAAAACAAATTACTGCTCATGAGTCTGGTATAAATGACCTTTCTCATAGTGGATGTTTTGAATGGCTAAGACAGGAAGTGCCTGGGTGTAACTAATGACAATAAAACGATGGCTTCGTTCCATGTAAGTGCGGTAAGCTGCTACAGTGAGTCAGAATATACAACACAAGAGTCATGACACTGAAAAATCTAAGCTGAATTTAAAGGTACTAGTGTTATTAGTTCTGTCAAATGTTCAGTAAGAAAAATCTGTTGCCTGGTGAAATAAAACATTAGTCACACCTATGATTTTTCTGCTTTGATGAATTAAACAAGGCAAAAGTTTAATATTGTTTTAAATTAATTATTTTTTTAATCTGGGAGGATGCACATAAGAAAAACATGTTGATGACAGGAGGCATACAGTGTTTTTTGTTGTTGTTGTTCCCATTTCCAACATCTTGTTGACCCACAGTTTTCTGTCATACAAAAACTGTTGACAGATGAAAATGCATTTAGTAATAGAAATGTAAATCCTTAATCTGTGTGGGAGTGGAAGCAAATGCTTATATATTACTGAACTTCAGTTCCTAGCTGTCATATGGGTGAACAGCTTTTTATTTTACTTTTAGTCATACTGCTGCTGCTCTTTGCATCTATAAGGCATCAGTACTGCAAAAAGGGTGCCAGCACGCTAAGCATCTGTCACTTCACATGATGAAAACGTTCACCCAGGAGCATATTGTTAACAGCTCAAGCACATGTGCAGCTGTGTTTGTGTGTAGTACGTAAACACGAAGCATCATTAAACCTCAGTAAAGAACACTCATCAGTGAAACATGTCTATTGCTGCAGGGGCTCAGTGCTACAAGTACATGTGAATTAAAGCACTGTTTGCCACCAGCTATTGACTGCTGGGTAAATATCACACGGTAACAGAGCTTTAAGCTCACTGAGCTCCACTCATATCAGAGAGATAATACAGTTTAATCAATTATAGAGCTGTTTATTGTTCATCATAGACTGATTGTAAATTCAGCACAGGACAATGCCTGTCCTGTACTAAACATCTTTATCCATTTTAAATATGCACAGAAATGTAAAAAAAACTGTATGGTTTATAATTAATTAACTGGTAATTTACTGGTTATGAGGCATAACATGATGGTCACCTTGAAACTGTTAGAAATGGGATAGTTCTATTATATGTGCATTATTAAGGTCATTGTGGGCGGTAGAGTCGTACTGGAGTACGTTATGTTAAGAGGTGTCTCTAATGTTTTGGACAGGACATAACAATTATTGGATGGAACAGGCTAAAGGGGTCTTAGACCAACAGTTGGATGCAGTTGTAGAACACAGACTACAGATCTACAAACTGCAAACAAAGCAGGACATTTTTTAAAACGATAACACTTACAGCTTCAAACTTGGATAAAGACATTTGTTTAGGTAACAGACAGTCAGAATAAGTCCATCTTTGAGCTCCATTCCCTGAAGTAAATCCAGCGGCACTGTACAGAACTGGTCCTCACTTATACAGTAAAGCAGTGTCTTTATTTGTCCACCAAGATTTGTTTGTTTTTTCTGGACAGGTCCTCACAGAGGTGACAAACAGAGACATAGCTTTATTATATAACTGAGGACCTGTCCAGAACAAATAAAGACAGTGTATATATATATATATATATAACTATGTCAAAAGTGGATTTTACAGAATAGGTGGCATTTTACCTGCTGAAAAGTTGCAGACAATGGCAACAGAGCAGAACACAACTCCCAAAGTAGGTCGACTGACACTCACCAAAGGCCTGACATTGGACAATGGTTGACCATCTGCTTGGTGTGTCACTGCCCTGAGCTTAATATATTTGATGCATATGATGATGAATAACCCTTTGATGAATCTAATTGTGATTTAAGGACCAATTACCAGACAATCATGATAGTGTGATAGAAAGCAGATTGGCAGAGATTATGGTGTGTTTGTTTTTATAACAATGCCTTTATCATCACATGTACTGTCTGAACTTATCATGATTCAATTTAATGACCCAAGGCTGCTGAAGGTGGAAATCCCACCTCCAACACCTTTTTCTTTAAGGAAACTGTTTACAAAGACCTAATACTTTCCTGTTTGGCTGGTCTGGTCTGGCTGCCTGAGAGAGAATTATGATTGCTCTTTAACAACATATTTGTTTTATGATAAAAAAAAAAGTAGTTTTTCAGTGTGTTACATAAATAATAAAAATTAGTTGTCACACTGAAATACTTATAGTAGTATTGTTTACTTTTCTTACTGCGTGCATTGAGATTATGTGGACTATGGATTAAGGTTCTATTTGTATCCATTTGTTGCAACACGTCTTCAGCTGTGAAAAATACTGACTTTCAAAAAGTGTTATTTTGTGTTACTGAGTCTCTGCATTTTGATTATATGAGAAGTATAAATCTATTAATATAAATTTGTGTTGACACTGATGTGATTGCAACACCTGAAATCTGAAGCAGAAATACTGAGATAAGCCTGCAGTAATGCCATCCCATTTGTGCACATTCCTTTCACAGAGTACACTGCAGAACAGGGAGGGTTTCACAAGCATAATCTGCACATGAATTCATCCACTGCATTCTCTGTGACAGATCCCAGAAACCTCCTCTAGGCAGGTTAATGTCAAACTAGGTGAAGGTCATGAACTGTAAACTGTGCACACTAGAAACAGGCAGGGTTGCCTCGTATAAGTGAGTAATTCACCTGAAATAGCTTTTAGGATTTGTAACTTGAGTCATAAAAATTTCAACTTGTGGGCAGGATTGTTTAAACAGATGGTAGCGACAAAAGCCACCAGTTTGGTCCTGGTTAAACCCAGAAAGTCTATGAATCACAGCTGTAGAGATGCTTTCCTGTAACACTTTACAGAGCATTGCTCACCAAGACACAGTGTGTGTCCTTGTGGTCTAAGGTGTGAATGCATTCCCTCCTTCGTGAAACCAGTTATGATTTTGTTTTAAGCAATGTTCATATCCACGTTTACTAGCTTGTGATTTTCCTTTGAGCGATTCCCCTTAGAAAAAGAAGGTCCATGATTAGTATACTAAAAGTTAAAAGTATACTTCTTTTAAACTAAAAATGAGCAAGTATACTTTTAGTTTACTTTTTATGTACTTATCAGAAGTATACTAGACAAAGTAATATTTATGTATACTTCCTGTAAACTGACAGTTAATAGAAAAGCCTAGGTATACTTACATACCCAGCATACAATTTAGACAGACCAAGCATTGTCGGTAATTAATAGTTTAGTTATAAACTTAGTCAACCATTAGTAAGAAGGTGAGCAGTCAGTAGGAGCTGCTTCTCAGTAACTTTAAAGTTTTACTGCAACAACTACAGAGCTGTGATGATTGACACAGCTGTGCTTCTGTTCAACAACATGGAGGAAGTCTTACTGCATGGAAACTATTAACAAATGTTCAGAAGTGCACTTGAAACAACTGAGAAGAAACATATTTTAAACATCTAGAAAGGACAATAAAAAGTAAACTAGAAAGTAAACTAACACTATATATAAAGGTTTATTTGTAGTTTACCTCAAGTTTACTTTTATAAACTAAAAAGTGGGCCAATTTAGTCCCAAGAAGTATTAAAATAGTATAGGATATCGCAAGTATAATAGAAGTACACTTACTATGCTTGAACTATACTTAATAAAATGAACTTTAAGTATAGTTTATTTTCATAAGGGTCTTGATATATTACCTGAAATCAGTGGCTGGAATATATGTCTTGGGAGCTGCAGGCACATCAATACAATACGGTATGGTACGATGCAATATGATACTTATTATGTATAAACTCATGTTTCTGCATGATATATAAACCAAGACCCATCATTTATAGACAACCTAAGACTTAAACTGCTGTGCAATGTGGCTAAACTGTAACTCACTGTAAGATTTGCTTTGAGAGAAACTGTGCTGTCAAAGCTAAAAAGCTGTTTCACAGATCTTCACTGATTGCCTATTTGAACACAGTTTGATGGCAGAAATTCTGAAAGTGTCTAAATTTTGTAATTTAAAGATTACTACTGCTTACCTATCAGAATGCAACATGAAACACTGGCTAATGTTAACCATTCAAGAGACATCTAGCAGAGATCAGACCACGTCCAAATTATACAACATGATAGACAGTTCATTTTAAGTTAATCTCAATTTGCAAGACCTTTTTTTTCTCCAAGCCCTTTAGACATAATACAGCCTGTTTAGAATCAGTATCCATTTTTGCTGCAGCACCACAGCTGATTCAGTATTTAATAGCACAGGGAGTTTTTGCAATGATAACCTCAATGCACTGGGCACTTGAGCAGAATTTTGCATATGAAACACAGAGAAGTGAAGAGGCAGGAGCCTCGTAGGGGAGTGAGCAGAGAACAGGTGCAGTGTCATGCTGTGAACTGCTGTGAACTAACTGTTCCTGTGAATATATGTGTGAATACTGTATATAGTGTGAATGTGTGTGGAGTTTTTCAATGATGGTATTCCCAAAAGGGGTGTTTGATGGCTTTAGTCTTTCAATTCTTAATCCAAAAGGCTTCTTCAGGTGCAGCTGGAGTTGCAGACAGGTCTTTATTGGGTCTATAATGTATCTGCATACCGTATAGTGTGAATATAGTGTGCCCCTGTGAATATAGTGTACTTGCCTGAATATTTCAAGATTAAAAAACTTTATTAATTGCAGAGGGAAATAGTTTCGCCTGTCACAGCTGCTCTCTGAACAAATGGAAAAAAGAAAGGAAAGAAAAGAACCACTCCTAGGGAAAGGTCCACTCCAACAAAAATAATGCACTGACACAAGTGAAAATGTATAGTACTGACATAATGACATGAATAATGTTCATGACGAAATCAAATATTGTTTAAATGTGTCAGTCCCCCACAAGTGTAATGGCCACTGGAAGGGAGGATCTCCTGTGGCGTTCCGTTGGAGCACTTGATGTTGATCAGTCTCTGACTGAACATGCTCCTCTCTCCACTCGGAACACTGTGCAGTGGGTGGGAGGGATTGTTCAGGGTTGAGAGGAGTTTAGACAACATTCTTCTCTCAGTCACAGTGTGAAGAGAGTCAAGCTCCACACCCAGAGCAGAACCAGCCCTCCTGTTTGTATTGTCCAGCCTGTTAGTATCTACAACCTTCATATTCCTTCATGTAGAGGTTCTAGTTTGCACTCAATCAAGTCAAATCAGTTAATCCTGCTTTGAAATGTTGTTAACTAATGATATCAAATCGTTTACCCCAACACAAACATTATAAAAAGTTTTGTTAATCTATCTTTGATTTTCTTCTTTTAAGTTGACAGTAAATTCCTGGGCTCATCTGATTTAAACAGCAAAATGCATTTTGAAACTGCCTAAAACACTTAAACAGATAAATGTCTATGCCGTGGACTAAATGTTTGTTCAGGCTTGGGTACACATTTGACTTTAGGGGTTAAATAAACCGAAACTGACTGTCGGGAGGAAACAGAAAGCAAACACTGGTCAACATTTCAGCATTTTCTTGTTTTTTCCCTCTGAGGACTTGGTAACTTTATAAGTTTATTCTTCACTGTTTATTCTTTTGCTGAGGAAGGCTAGGGGTCATTGCTTCTCTGGGTGCTAGAAGGATTCTTCAGTTGTATTTAAACATCTAGCCTGTGGGCATTTACTGAAAAGACTATTCTGCTAGGGAAAAACAGTAAACAGTCTTTTTAAAACTTATACCACAAAGTCTTACATTGCTTAGTCTTACACAGATTATGTGATTTTTTTTTTTTTACACTTATATCACACAGTGTGTCATGCAGGAAACATGCAGCATGTTACAGTGAAGCTATGCTGTTGTCATAGAAGTATATGGTTTAGCATTGTCCTGCTGAAATATGCCCTAAAAAAAGAAGTCATCTGGACAATTTGATGCTCTCAAACCTGAATATATTTGTCAGCATTTCCACATGTGCAAGCTGCGCATTCCACAGGCACTAATGTACCGCAATGCCTGGTGGTGGTGTCCATGGTTTCCAAAAAGAAATAGGAACTAATCTTTAATCTTAAATGAACTATGTCCCAAAGAACATGGTAGTGTTTTGGATCATGTTCATATATTTTCAAAGCAAACTGTGTTGACAGACAGTGATTTTTCAAGTATTCCTGAGCCTATGCAGCAATGTCCATCATTGAATCATGCTTTTTTTTAAATGCAGTGTCATCTGAGGGCCAGATGATTGTGCGCATCCAGTATTTTGGCCTTTTGCTGATATTATGAACTATAGACTACTAGTCCAGTAGGTAAGTGTAGCATAACATCTTCTGCTGATGCTATCCTAGATGATGATAAAGATAGTCCTTTGCAATTTTACATTAAAGAGAATTATTCCCAATTTGTAGGCGTTGCATTTCACAGATTAATGGACCTCTGCCCGTGTGTACTTCTTAGAGACTCTGACTTCCTAAGATGCTCTTTTTATACACAAAAATATGACTAACTTGTTGCCAATTAACATAATTAGTCGCAAAATGTTCTTCGTTGTTAGTACCACTTACTTTTCCAGCCTTTTGTTGCTTATCTCCCAGCTTCTTTGTTGCTACCTTCACTTTCAAAATTAACTTTTTTTCTCAAAATAGTGCATTTTCTCAGTTTAAACATTCAATATGTTTTCTGTGTCATATTATGAATAACTTGGTTTATGAAATTTGCAAAAAATTGCATTCTGTTTTTATGCATATTTTATGCAAGTTCCAACTTTTTTGGAATTGGGGCTGTAAAAATAAGATACCAGCAGAAAGGCCTGGCAGAGACACAGCATGAATATTTCATCTGAGGCCTGTGTATTGAAAGTGCACTTTCTCAGCTACTGTGTGCAACTCTAATAAACAGGTTTGAAAATGAAGACGTTGAGATACTGTATCAGTTTATTTCAACAAGGCCAACGTTCAGCAATCTGACAGACATGGACTTACCTTGATAATTGAAACTTTGTTATTATATACTTACATTCACTCAATTTCTCAACTATTAAATGCTGATGTCAGTGACCTCTGGTTGAGAACATTAGCTAAATACAAAACTGTATTGATTCCAAATGCTTTGTTTTTGCCAGGTGATACTAACGTGCGTCATTTTACAACAGCTTCTTTCATGCGAGGAGTTTTACTGTGTCAATATTATTGATGTTCATCTACTCTACTGACAGTTTCCAGGAACAGCTGACCACTGCTGACCAGATTAGATAGCTGAGGAGTGTTTCTGGTTTCCTTAATGACACAACATCACAGCTGCTTTTTTCTTGGACAAACGTCATTCGTATGACATGTTAATTCATTCAAAGAACTGAAGTCATGTGTCTATCTATCAGAAAACATTTTTAATCAGAGTTGTATGATTTGTCTTAATCCTTATGGCTCAAAACAATAATTTGAAAATAATCCTATTTATCTCAGTGTCTCTGCATCTGCTGTGGAAAAACATTCTGAATCAAACCAAATTTAAACATACTGTTGCTTCACATAATGGGATGACGCATCCTGGTGGTTGTATAATTGTCACTATAATGACCTATAATGACCTAAAATAAAAAGAGAAGCTATGTATTTCTACTCCATCCATTTCCACACTGACATAAATGTTCATGTCACTTATGGACCAAATAAAACTGAGAGTGTTTGTTTAACATGGGTGATAAAGATGGATGGCTCAGACCTGTAAGGGTCAAAACACTGTGTACCATTGGACCAACAGTATAAATAAAGGTTGAGATAAGCAGGGATCTGAAAGAGTCTGCATTAACAGCTTTAAGTAGGAAACTAGTCCAGTAGGTAAGTGTAGCATAGCATCTTCTGCTGTTAATCTTGATGTATATTGTGAGAGCAATGAAAAGGTCTGTTTAATATGAATGAGTCTAATGGCTTCTTCACTGCAGATTTGCTGCTTGATTGCGCATAATGATTGTGGAGTGATGTGTACTATTGTCAGTCTTATAAGATCCACTTATACTGCAGAATGTCGGTATTTTCCACAAAGGGCATATTTATGATTAATTTGGAAATGATGGAGAAATCGACCAAAGCTGCTATAGAGGCTGAGTTTAAGTTTTGGTGTTTGCTTCTGACATCCCAATTTCTCTGTGGTACCTTGTGAGATATGTTTAGCTTCATGGCGTGTCTTTAGAAAAGGTGATTTTTTTCCTCCTTATTGTATAACAATAATAAAATGCTTCTGTTGGATGTTAAAGTCTATTTTTGTTCAGCATGTAGGATTCAACTTAAGGAATTATCCAGCTCTACAACACAGCGAGTAAAGAAAATGCTTAAAGGTAATTTCTCCTGTTCTTGTTTTTCCTTACAGATCTATCAACATGATTTGGAAGTTGTTTCCTTTCAATGTTTTTCTTGTTGGAGCACTCACGTCACCAACTCCATATTTACCCCTGACTACTAACACTGTGGAACAACCCTGTAACATCTACAACTCTGGCCGGTCAGCAGACTGCCTGGGCAGACAGCTCAACAGTGTCCCGTGGAGACAGTTTCCATCTACGCTGGAACAGATAGATCTCTCCTATAATAAACTTCAAGCTGTCCATGTTGATGACTTTGTGCACCTCCCTCAGCTCCGCATCCTTCAGCTGCAGTACAATAACATTTCACACATTGACAATGACGCCTTTAAAAACAACACTCTACTGGAACATCTTGACATCTTCAATAACTCCCTGCAAGAAATTCCTGCCACAGCTCTGAGTCCTCTCTTGAATCTTAAACAGCTCTATATGTCCAATAACCTTTACAAACACGCCACTTTGGCTGACAGCTTCTCCAAATTTGTCAAACTCCAGGTTCTGTCTATGGGTGGCCCTTTGGTGATGGGTCTAAAGAAAGAAGATTTCCAGCCCCTGAAAAATATCAAATTACAAGCCTTTGCCATTAAATGTTCCTCCAATCTAAGTTACTATGAGTCTGGAAGTTTAGAAGCCATTCAGACTAAGCAGATGGGCTTTGATATGGCCATAGATCAACAGCCAAATGCCCTTGTTCACATGCTACATGATCTTGCCAACAAGACTTTCAGTGTCATCCAGTTCCGCAATCTTTTTGAGTTCACATACTACATGGGGAACAAAGACATTTTCCATGGTTTAAAAGACATTGCTACCAAACAGCTCATCTTTCACAGAGGTAAATTCAATGAGAATCTCCTTAGGATGGCTTTGATGAATCTACAGATCGCCCCTGTCAAAAGCTTGAGACTTCAGTACATCGACTTTGCTCGTTCACCCACCTTTGTTGATAGTGGAAAAGGTTCCAGCATCACAGACCTGGCACTGGATAAGTTGGATCTATGGTGAGTATCTCTTCATTTTGAAGCACTGTACCACTCAATGCTACCACTGCTTGACTTCATTCTAGATATAATCGCAATTCCTTCCATTTGTCCACAAAAAGTCATGAAAAGGCTTAAATAGACCAATTGGAAACCACTTTTTGTAGCCAATATCAAATAATTCTTTGTGAGTAGTTCAACTTATATTTTGATTATCTAACCATTTTTCCAACTGATCCCTACCATTAACTTTCTAGAGTTTGGAAAACTTCTGAATGTCCAATCAAATTTCAAAAATTAGCCATACATTACATAGTTTAAAGCTTACATCATCACACACATCTTAAAATGTTTCACAATTGACTGCAAAATACCACTAATGTTGACACAAATTGTAGTACTATACAGTATTGTTGATTTTTATGAAATGCGGACCTATGTCCATGTCTTTCAGGTATATCAGCAATCCTGATGTGCTGCGATTTGACTGGCGCTTCACCTGGTTCAACAAAATTAAGGAACTATCTATTCAGTATGTGTACTTCAACTCTGTGCCTTGCGATGCTTGGGTTGAGATGGAAGGTGTAACGTTTCTGGATGTCTCTAATAATCGACTAACGAATGAGGTCATCTTCAACCAGCTCTGTGATTATAAGGGCGCCATGCCAAATCTTCATACCTTCAACACAAGCACAAATGACCTGACCAGCCTAAAGGTTTTATCATTACTAACAAGGGAGTTCCAGCAGCTACAGCTGTTGGATTTTAGTAACAACAAACTGGGATCTGCTGAAACCAGTCAAGACTGTGTGTGGCAACAAAATATTACTCGACTTATTGCTCACCACAATCAGTTTGTGAGGGAAGCCCTCCATTGTCTGCCCACCACTGTTCACTACCTGGACCTGTCCTACTGCAACTTGGACCAGCTGGACATGACATACTTTGAGAAAACTACCAACCTGAAGGAGCTCCTGCTGAGTGGTAACAAAATTAAATTCATCCCATCTAAGTGGAGAAGTCCATCACTGCAGTCACTGGCTTTGGACGGGAATTCATTTGGTCTTGTTAGCAAGGAATCCTTCCAGGATATGCCTCAACTGTCTCAGCTGAGGTCAGGGAACAATCCCTACCATTGTACTTGTGAGCTCCATGCTTTCATCGAGGACACACTTTCAAATGGAAAGGTTAACCTCACAGACTGGCCTTGGAACTACAAATGTTACCATCCAGAGGCCTTTCTCAACACAGTTATATCTAAATACTCCCCAGGTAAAGTGACTTGTGATATTAGACTAGTTATCATCATCTGTGTGGCAACCACTGCAGCAGTGATCTTGATATTAATGATGATTTGCTATATTTTTGACCTCCCGTGGTACACTAAAGCCACATATCAGATAATAAGGGCCAAATACAGAGCTCACAAGGAAAAAACAGCAGGGGAAGGAGAGACTTTTACCTATCATGCCTTCATATCCTACAGTCACTCTGATGCAGACTGGGTGAGGGACCAGCTCTTGCCGTGTTTGGAGAACATCAGGAACCCATATCGCCTGTGCATTCATGAGAGGGACTTCATGCCAGGAAAGTGGATCATAGATAATATCATTGAAAACATCGAAAGCAGTCGCAAGGTACCAAAATGTAGTGCAGTGTGTGCAATCATAGATCTTTACATCCCAAAATTAGGCAATACTGGTACTGGTATTACTGTGAAAGTATTTAACAACTTAAGAAACCATAATTTTTTGCAATTGAGGTTTGATGGAAAATACTCGTTTGGGCAGACAGTTTTTGAGGATTTACAGCATATTGGTGATGGCAACATCACATACTAAGTTACAAATGCAGGAGAAAGTGTGGCACACTTATGCTACAAAAGACCCTCAGAACTTCCTCTTTGGGAAGTCCCACGAAGATCATAGGTGCTGATCAAGTAATCTAAAAATGTTCTAGGCCCATGTTTAGGATCATGAGATACCAAGATGACCATTGGCTGTTGAGCACCGTTTCGGTGTTGTAGAAAATGTAACGTGTCATCATCATCTATACTTTTGATGTTTGTCCAACATAATTGACAGTAGTCAGCCATCATGGTGATCATTTATGTTAAATTGTTGTCTGAGAGAGTTGGTGACGGAGATCTAGGACATCCATAACTGATCAGCTTGTTGAGTTAGCGATTTCTTCCGAATAAAGCAATGAGATTATTCATAAATAGATTTATAATGCAGAACATAACATTTCATGTCAGTGCCGCTGTCACATCATTCTCTCCAATTTATGTTTTTACGTAGATTTTTGTCCTCACTAATACAAGCACAACTATAATGCATATTTTCACTGCCTTTCTTTTGTGTCTCCATTCTCAGGTAATATTTGTCCTCTCTCGAAACTTTGTCAACAGTGAGTGGTGCAATTATGAGCTGTACTTTGCTCAGCAGAGAGCAATGGGAAAGACTTTCAGTGATGTCATCTTGGTGGTGAAGGAGCCCATTGACCCCAGTTCCTTGCCCAGCAAGTATTGCAAACTTAAAAAGATGCTGAATACTAAGACATACCTGGAGTGGCCCCAGCAGGTTAACCAGCAAGCATTTTTCTGGGCGCAGCTGAAAAGTGTTCTGGGCAAGCCTTCAATGACCAGGGAGCAGAGGCACAGTCTGAAGAGCAGAACTTCATCTGTGGGCGGTGTTTCTGTGATTGGCTATGCCAAGGAGGAACTGAGGCCAGAAGTTGTGACACCAAATGTGAACCTAGAAGAAGAAGCAAAAAATGTAATTAAAAATAATGACAACCTGTCAAATCAGAGACAAAACCCACCAATGGCAGTTTGACCAAAGGGTCAGAATGTAAACTCCATTATTGCTTACATTCCATTAAAAAATGCCTCAGTAATGACCTGAACTCACATAACCTATTGTTTGCCAAACTGGGAGCAAAAGCCAGCTCCTCATGATGATGACAGATAATAATATGATCCCTCCCTGCCCATAGCATTCTGTCATGTTATCCCTGAGGCCCGAACCAATGGTGCCTGCTCTGTTTTCTCTTTGAGCACTGCAGGCCAGCTGGCCTGACATGCACTGAAAGGCTACCGATGCAATGGCTCAAATGAGATCTCCCATGTTGCACTCTGGATAACAAGGTGAGGTGCCAAGAAGATGTGGTGACAGGTGCCACGCTGTGAAAAGACCGTCCTCTGTTACATTCTTGGCTCTTGTGAGTATGAGATCATGAAGTTTCCAACTATGATGTAGCACAGGCAAGTCAAAGGCCACACAGGCCTCATAATATCAGTACTCCACATGAATATTCTACATTTTCAGAACAAGGAAAAATGAAAAAGTAGCATTTGGAGC
This sequence comes from Helostoma temminkii, assembly GCA_900302695.1. Taxonomy (NCBI): domain Eukaryota; kingdom Metazoa; phylum Chordata; class Actinopteri; order Anabantiformes; family Helostomatidae; genus Helostoma; species Helostoma temminkii. Next base: position 120,642 of record OMLM01007987.1, read on the forward strand.
TGGCAAAGAGCTGGCTTTCAGTCAGAAAGGTCTAGAAGTAAGAACTAATAACGTCAGGAGCTGGAGATGGATCATAACCATGAGATCAACTCTTTGTTATAAAGATAAAAATGTGTGTCTACTGTTTGTTAGATTTGTTTAACTGCCCTGTTTTTAATCAACTTCACCTGTATTAAACTACAGTATTGCATGTATGGAAAGCAAATTAATCACTGCCAATTGTCTGTCTTAACTTAATGTATTCATGCTATGTGTCTTAAATCACTGTTTTCAAGAGGGTAATACATTTTTTTAAAAGAAACCCTCATGAGCCACTATGAGGGAGAATAACTGTGAAATTAAATAAAAGCCGGCTGACAGACACAGCCCTCATGCCTTGTGCTTGCATATAAGTCTACATCCAGAAGACATCTTTGTGTCTATGTGATGAATAAAGTGAGAAAAAAAGTGTAAAACTAGTGAAAACCATGAAGTGTTGTTATTTTTATTGTTATGAAGGTTTAAAAAACATAATTGGGCACTAATTCTCAATCAATGTATTAATATAAGACAATCCACACTGTCATTTTATGCCTGTAGAAGTACTAAAACACAGTGATAAGTATTGGTTAACATGAATGTCAAAGAGAATTTGTAGACATGTTTAATGTATAAATACAAATTGAAGGAAGATGAACTGGTTATGTTCTAATTAGTTTTTCTGTTTTTGATTTGTTCAGATTTTTTATCTAACACACACACACACATATATATATACTTGAGGTCAGACTTATGCCCTAATGGTTGAATAATTCTTTTAAATGATTTTGAAGTTTTTTATTTTTATTTTTTTCTTTGATTTTTTATTTTGTCAGTATTGTGTAAGAAAAAACATTTCTATGTAGCTGGAATCTTTGTAAGTCTGCAGAGTTTGCTAGTGACCAGTAGGTGACACCCTTGAACCTGATGTTTTCTAGTGAATGTTGTCAGGGAAAATGTGACAGTGAGTTGCAGTTGGCAAGAACGTTTCTCACCACTGCATATATGAAATGCAATCTAACTTTTTTTTCTGAATATAAGGATGATGGCCTGGGACAGTTTTAAAGTGCTGTGTGCAGAATACTTTGCAAAACAGATGATACACACTCCTATCATGCCTACACCTTCTCCATTAGTTAAGTGCAGTATTTGAATTTTATTACAAATGAAATGCTCGACATTCATTCCTACAAACAGTGTTGATGCTGTATATGGTGTAATAAAACAATTGTTTCAGTCATGACTAAAAGTGTGATTATGTTGAACTGTTACTGTTAATCTCTGCATTAGTTATTGCAGATGGTTGTTGGTTTCCTATGTAGTGTTTAATTTGTTTTGTAATTTATTTGTTCGTTAACTGAGAAAGTTCTAGGTTATATATGGAGCCAAAGGTTGAAAACCTAAAGTTAATTACAATTATAGTTAATGCGGTTAAATATAGTAACATAGATCCTAAATTTGATTGCACTGGCACCAAGAAAATAACTTCAGCATATTCCTAAGATTTTTAAATATAGTATCATGTGGTGTAGTTGCAGTATAAAGCTGAAGAGCAAGTTGAGCCTCACCAAATGACCTCATAACTGCTGTAGCCTTTCTGCAGCAGTGCTATCAGATATCAAATGTTTAACTAGAACATGCAAATATCAAAAAATATATTAGCCACCTGGAGATAATGTTTTGCATTCAACTAAGTTGCCTCCATAATGTTTGTATTGCTTCTCAAGTTTCACTGCCATTTAAGCTCAATCATTCATATTCAAATTGCAAATGATGTTGCCTGGAGGCATTAGGCAGACCTTATAAGCAAATGTGACATCTATTAAAATCTACATGGACAGTATAGAAAGAATCTACTGTATGAGAGTGTTTTTTTTGTCAGTATAGTTATTGCATACAGCACTGGAGACAAACAACAGCAATTAAGTGCTTCATGTCCACATGAAAACAGGCTCAGTTACAGGCACAAGTTATAAGCGACTACAACACTAGAGCACAATTTGTCCTAGAGGCAAACAAGTTATGACAGGAAGTGCATATTTACAGTATATATGCACACACATATTCCACATACTGTACATATCTGACACACACAAAGACATTATGACCATAAATACCTATACATACATGTGGATCCATTTATTGCACCCTACTAAGCAACCAGTAGATATATATTTTACACAAATACTAAGCAACAATTGTTTAGTAGGGTGCAATAAATGGATCCACACATTATGAGCATATATAGCTATGCATACATGTGGATGCATTTATCTCACCCTAATAAACAACTAGTGGATATATATATAAATACTAAGCAACCAGTAGGGTGCATCTTGCAAAGCTCCTGAGAATAATACTGTGTACTCGTTGGCAGAGTAACACTGGGTTCAGAGCTCAGGCCCGAATTAGTTTTGTTGGTCTTGGATTTGTTGAGTTTTTTGCCTCATGAATGTTCAAATCAAAACTAGCCATGCTTTGTTCTTTGCTACATTAAATAAAATACGGTTTGCTCTCTGAGTCATTTTGAAGGAATTCTACCACAATCATAATGTGTCACACAAAAACAAAACAATCTTACCGACTATTGGCAGCCAGCCGTTGTAAGAAAGTGACTGAAGGCTAAATATATGGTTCAGTTTACAAAGAAAATGTATGTTGCTGAAAACACATATTTAAAAAAAGAAAAAGAAAAGAAAACCAGCTTGACTTTTAGTTTTGACTTTGACAGTTCACAGTCTATTGTTATTGTAACATACAGAAGAATTGAAAACAACAACGACAAAAAAGCATTTTATAATAAATGGCCAAACTCCATCTGCTGGAGGAGACACCTCAGAACGATGCAACTGTGTAAAAAGTGAAATCAGTCAACACTTAAATAACAAAGAATTATCACTTGTGCAAAACACAAACATGCAATGCAAGAACACTCAGCATATTTTCACTCCACAAATGATGACTTTGAAGTTTAGATATCAATCTTAAAATGCCTAAAACTTTTACACAATACTGTTTAGTCACTGGGGATCATTTAGACACTGTTTTCCAAACAGTTTTCTTAGGCTGATTTACCATTGTTTATTGACTATTCAGTGTTTGTTTGTTTGTTTTTTAGTAGTTGAGAAATGCAACCAAGCATTTGAAATTGCTGCAATCCAAAAAGATGCAGGGTCTAAATATCTCATATCTAAGTGGTACATGTAGATGGTCATAATCAGTGTTATTAGCTGCGGGTTTGCCCACAGACTGTTCAGCAGCCATAAACCACCTGTGCTTGACCTGTGGGCTCACACGTGCAGGAGGGAGTAGTTGCTGCTCCATGGGGGGAGGTGCCTACCTGATTGTGATTGACTTGGTCACAGGTGAGAGGACCCCATATATGTGATGAGATGAGAGCTGAAGCTGCTTCCACCAGCATCTGTAAGCATCAGTGTTAAGGTAAGTTCCTGTTGTTTGTTGTTTAGTAATTGTGCGTTAAATGGGGTGACTGGTTATATGTGAGTTCAAAATTAAATCTGTTAGTAGAGAAAAGGTGCAAACAGACTTAGAGGTTTTCCTGCTTGACTCTCTGCCTCAGTTAATTAACACCAGCTCCTCATTTGACATTCAAAGGATTGTAATTAGTTCCCTGATCGCAGTGGGATTGAATGATTAACAGCAATCATTGAGACTAATTAAGGGAATGTGGTGCTGCATCACTGAGCGAAGTGATGTCGCAGATCTTGCTTTGAATCTCATTTATTCACACATACAGAGCAGCTCTGAATTATTGATGGGAGCGCTCGCTCCTCTTAAAGGCTAGATAAGAATCATCAGTCTAAAGGATGAAATGGGAACCTCTCAAAGGATCAGGTCTGTTATATAAGGTAATGCAAGCCACAATCTAAATCAAGTTTATGTGCAGGTTGCCCTGCAGGAGGTCTGTCTTTTGTCCTCCACTAGTTCATGGAGGTGGAATGTGAAATGACTCAGTCCCTGTGCAGCAGCATCTCGGGTGTCTGATGGTAAAGAGAAGGTGTAAGGTTAGCTATTTCTATGGTTTAAACTCTGGCTCTTGTTCCTGACTCTCAGCCTCCTGGTTTTCATTTTCTCTCAAGCTGAGTTTAGGACGAACATCACGCATCACCACAATTTGCTCTGAAATGTGGGCACGTTTGTTTTTTTTTTCTTTTTTCCCCCCAGCAGAATGTAAAATAGTCTCTGCCCTGCTGTGTCTTTAAGTGTGCACCAAGCACTGCACAGTCGTAAGACCCTGAAACTAATGCACCTAAATGGGAGGTGCGGGTGTTCTGATTAATCACTTGCGTTGGTAGTGTTTGGTTTTTTTGTTTTGTTTTTTTTCTTTCTTTCTGAATTTCTACTGTGAAACAACTGTTCTGTAGCGCTGGCTCAGCAAGGTTGTTAGGGGAATTCAGTTTCTGTAAGGTTGCACAGGTTTGGCAAATGAGAAATGATCTGAAGATGCCTTGCTGCAGTTTTGAATTTAATAGATATGAGTGATATCAAACTTCTCCCCCCAACTCTTAGCAGAAAAGCCAGTTGGCCACATCAGTATTCCTTCAGTGTGATGCCAAACTATCTCCAGACTTTCAGAAGTGTTATCCTTCTGTATATGCAGAGTTTGAGGAAACCTGAAGCAGTTTATTATCAGTTGTGTAGGAAAACAAACGGTGCATGCCATCTAATGACAGAAGGAAATCATTTGACAGATGATGAATCTGCTTTTAGATAAAACGACTGAAGAGGTTTTTTTAGTGTTTTTCTTTCTGCATTCAGGGACTTCATGTCCACAACAGTTAATGGTGACTGAGTCTGCTTGTCCTATGTACACATCATCTCCTGAGACTTTTTGTGTCTCAGTTGATTGGATGGCACTGAAGTTTAAACAACCACTGAGACTATCCAAACACTGAGGTGGTCTGGGATCACTTTGGATAAATATCCTTTGTAGTGCACCTAACTGTAGCTGGCCTTTGGACATGATAGCTGGGGATGTATGTAAGAGGAAGTGACACTGCAGTAATGAAATCTCACAACAAGCAGTCAGCTGGACACCATGTACATACTACATGAATAGGTGTGAAGTGCTTTGGCTGTCCACTTCTAAACTGCTGAGCCGGTTGTCCAAATGATTTTTAAAACAAAGTGAAACCTGTTTAAATGATTGTTTCTGTGTTTTCCCTGCACAATTGAGACAATTTCTGAAAACTACATTTGAGCCTGGTCAGTAAGACACAAAACTCTTATTACTTATCCTTCCAATTGTAGGAACAAAGAAAAAATGTGTTCTAAACTGCAAGATGCAATGATGGGCCTCATCGAGGTGTTCCACTCCTACTCTGGAAAGGAAGGTGACAAGTACAAACTGAACAAAGGAGAGCTCAGGACCCTGTTGCAGAAAGAACTTGTTGATTTCAAGGAAGTGAGTAAATAATGGCAGTTTCCAAAGCAAAATCAATATTTGTACTGATAAATGTACTGTTAATAATCCCAATACAGTTAATAATCCTCATGTCCCACATTAAACCTGATTTTGTAACATGGTTTGGAAAGTCATTGCAATAATTGAGATGAATGACACTGACTTGGTTTACACATCAACGACATTGAAGTGACTCAATTACTAAACCATCATTCTGTCTGCTGCAGAACATTCACAATAAAACTGTTGCTGGTCTCTTTATGAAAGTCACTAAATCTAGCACAGGAGCTAAACTGGCAATGCTGTATGCCAGAAGGTCACATGACCACAAGCTCATGGGTTCATAGTGGTTGCATAGTCTGACATTGCGACCAATTGTCCAGCTCTATTTGCAGTACAAGACTGAATGAAATGCCTTTTATTCTACACAGTATTCAGTGCTTATGTACACATTCAAATACTAAGTTTGTTATTCATCTGATGTCATATTTAATGTGTATTATTCATGGTTCTTATTTAAACTTTTTTTTTTTAAAGTGTGCAGTAGTTGTCCATACTATAAAAGTTTAGATTAAATGGGGTGATAAAGATGCCTCATCAATATTCAGTAACTGAATGGCATGACAGCACAGAAAATGAAGATGCTCCTAGCCATGTTAGTTGCTAGTCTACTGTAGCATGTTGGTCTATGCTCAGTTAAAGGCACAGTGACTAAGGTTCAGACTTAAAAAGGTACCTTAAGGTTACAGTCTATAGCATTTTTATTTTGGCTATGACTGGATACTGTATCTTTACTGTCAGCAGACTTATTTTCATGTTCATCATGATTCTGTTACAGGCCAGCAATGATCCCATGGTGGTTGAGAAAATCATGAACGACCTGGATGAGAACCAGGACGGCGAAGTGGACTTCCAAGAATTTGTCGTTCTGGTCGCTGCACTGACTGTAGCCTGCAATGAATTCTTTGAGGACTGTGACAAGAAAAACTAAATGACCCTGTTCGTCACAAAATGTGTATATTGACATTAGTCATGTTGGATGTTAGAATTTTAATAATTTAATCAGTTATGAGGCTCCACTGTAACTGTCTTTGTTCCAACGTTTCTATCCGAATAAAGATGTGATCATGTTTTTAATGTCTCTTATTGTAGGAAGCAGGACTAGTGGTGTAATGTCTTACAGAGGAAAAGGCACATCATTTGGTTGCAAAGCCCCTGGCTGTTTTAGGGAAACTGGTTCTGACACATCAGTCTGTCTCCACAGACCAGCCTGCAGCTGTTCATGTGTAGTGTTTGTATGCCTACCAGCGTCAGTAAGCACCACCTAATGTCTCGTCGGGGTAAATTATGCCAGACCTCTAGAGCTGCTGTCATTATGCACTACTCATGCAAAATCTTTTCTTTCTGTTTTAGAAAGAAAGCACCGTCTGGGGATAGGAATGTAATGTCAGCCCTACAGGGTCTGGGACAGTACAGACTGTTAAAGAATAATGCTGTAAAGTCACCACTGAAGCAGCAGAAGCTTTGCAGGGGTGTCTCAAGTCCTTGAAGGTCGCAGCCCTGCTTGTTTTTCAACCATCTCTGCACTTACAGCTTCTGATTGGCTGAACACGCCTGATCCAGGTTATCAGCAGAGGGTGAGGCAGGGATGGTTGGGAAAATGAGCAGAGCAGCGGCTCTCGAGGACTGGAGTTTGACACCTGTGCTTTAATGCAATTATTGACATCTGAATGTCCATTCCATGTACAAGTGTGTTCTTGTACACAAAATGAATTGATGTAGTACTTCTGAAATAAAATGCAGTATTGGAGAAAATATAAACTTGGCTGGAATTTTTAAAGTCCTAACTTAAAACAGTCACGCTATTCAAGTTTATTGGTAATTTTAAATGATACAGATTATTTAGGTACAGTCTGTTTTTTTTTTTTGTTTGTTTTTTTTTTTTTTTAAACGGAAGCAACAGCATACAGATCAGACAATTCTATTGGATTTCTGTTTTGGATAGTACTACATGGAATTATTTAGATTGCATAGTGCAAAAGTATTAAAACCTAAGACCTCAGCTTTATATAATAAATGTAATGTATGAAATTGTCCAAAATGATAGGAATGCAGTGGTGCAGTTGAGTGATCGTCCATTGACACAATTTTAGTCAATTGTTAGTGTCCTTGAGCTGTAATAAAAAGGACTTGTCTAAAATGAATAAAGGCAGATGTGCAAATACTGCAACTTCACTGACTCCACTACAATGTTTGTGATTGCCTGCGGGGCAGATTCCTTTGTTATCACCAAAGAGCTTATAGAATAAATCATGAGAACATTCACAATGCACATCAAAGAATATGTACCTGCACTGTCTCTCAGGATAATATAGCCCTTATGCCATCTATCAGGAACTTATGTACAGTTTAGGGTGGGGTGTACTGGTTTTGTACTGCAGTATATGCATTGCATGTTATTTCAGACATCATTAGTCTTTTATGTACTTATATATTCCTGATGGCTGTTCTAACATGTTTGAAGAGGGTGGGGTTCAGTTAGAAAAACCAGAGGCAGTTCTGGCTCCTTTGCTACAATTCTTACATAACTTCCTTGTTTAAATCAAAATCTGATGACAGCCGTTGGCTTATTTTGCCAAATTGCTGCCACAGATCCCACACCCCTTCCATACCCTGATGAGAGTTTAAACTCTTGTGTAATGTTATTTTATAGAGAATTCAAGTCCTTATGTAATGTAAGCTAACTTTGAGATCTTATTTAGCTGTGGACAGCTAACTTGCATGTTTCCTTTTACACTTACACTGGATGGGCAAAAACTAGATTTTTGACTCATCCCTTTAAAAATCCTTGTATATGTTGTTGTATCCTGGAGGTACATGTTACATCATTGGATCCATTAATTTCTTTGAGCTTCTGAAATCATTAAAGAATGCAGTTCTTAAGAGAGCACTCTTCAGACCTTGATGTTAATATAACTGAAATAATTCTGGATAATTGAACCCATTTAACTCCAATTCATGTTGAATTGTAATTGTACTGAAACTGTGAGCTTGGCCAAGTCTTTCTTGAAAAACAGGTTACAACCGCCCTTTCCTAGATACCCCTGACATTATGTGTGGAAAACAAACAAACAATTGAACAGTCTCTATTTATGACAAATGGGACAAAAGCTACTGTCATCAGTTAACAGTCAGATCTGTGTCTATTTGGATAAATATAATTTTGACTCCGTATGCCATGATTGAAGTGTCAGCTTTTATTTAATCCTAAAAGTACAATTGGACAATTGTTAGAAGGGAAGGAATGTAGCAGTGAGATCAGGAATAGATCAGTTTATTCATCACTTACATTATGGTGTGTAATGTAGAGGAATACAATACTTTGAAAGGCACATAAAAGCCATTTATTAAAGAATATACTGCAGCCAGAGGAGGCTTTGTTTGCATTATCTCTGAATGTGAATTTGTTTACCATGTACCTGTACATAAGAACCTAAGTGCAGAGATATATGAATGCAGTTTGAAATATGATACCCCTAAAAAACTGAGCTTTCTGTGAATTATATAAATGATAATCCTTGAGCAAAACACAGATGTTCAGCTACTGAGTAAAGTGCCTTGAGACGACTTTTGAGATTTGGTGCTATGTAAATGAATATAACTGAAGTGCAGCTAAACAATAACTAAATGAGGAAGACACTCTCTTTCACCCCGTCTGCTTCTCTCTAACATTCTTCTTTCAGATTCAATCAGCTGAGGACTTTTCACTTCTATTAACCAGTCACTTTCTGCTGCAGTCTCCATGAGCCAATCATTCTATAGCTATCAATTTAAAATCAGTTTTTCTCTCTGCTGTCCAACACATTTAGCATCCGCTTTTAGCAGTTCAGCATTCCTGATGTCCTTCACCTTGCACTGCAAAAATCTTCCTGCTGCATCTACATTTTCAGGCATCACTATCCCATAGTTTATTCACCGTTTAAATAGATCCAGTTGGCACAGACTCAGATCAGTAAAGACTCCACTAACTTTTGTGATGCACACTATAAAAAATGACGTGTAAACCCTTTCCATATGCTTTCTCTCCTGATTGAAATGACAAAGTTTTTCAAATCTATGTTCTATAAGAACATAGAGCTAAGTAATGCAGAATATACAAAATCTAAATTAAGTTTTCATCCTTAGTGTTGTTTGCAAGGTCGTTAGAATATTTTAGATTGCACAAGTCAGAAGTCAAGCTCCTCATTTAGTCTGACCAGCAGCCAAATATATTCAAACCAACGAATCATGCTTTGCATCTAATGTTGACACTGAGCTATGCAAACATGTTCCTTCACCATCAGACAAGTAAAGACGCATTTGTGATGTTTCCAGTGGAGCAGGTACATCCTGTTTGCGAAAATAAAAGACTTAAGACTAAATGTGAGAGCACGATAAACTTCATACATTGGTGATCTTTACATTGTTCAAAAATATCACATACTGTAAGTCAGTACAGTTCAGGGTGGACTGGATTGTTTAGCCGCCTTTATGTTGTTACAGAACAACACACTACCACCACCGAGTTTGATTGTTGATATGATGCTCTTTTTATGAAGTGTAGTCTTACGTCAGATGTAACAAGATGGACACCTTCCAAAAAGTACAGCTTTTGTCTCATCAGTCCACAGAATATTTGTTTGTTGGTGAGTAGTTTTGGAATAAAGCTGCAACTAAAACTGCAAAGCAGAAGAGTCCGAACTAAATATGGTATTGTATTTTGGGCTGACACATATTGGTCTTTACAGTATGTGCTTTTGCTCAAAAGGGTCAGTTGTTCTGTGAAACTGAAATTGAATCTCAATGGATCCAATTGGCACAGACTCAGATCACTACAGACTCCAAATACTTCTGCGATGCGAACTATAGTAAATGACGTGTAAACCCTTTCCAAACATATGCTTTCTCTCCTGATTGACTGAATGGCAAAGTTTTTCAAATCTATGTTCTAAAAGAACATAGAGATAAGTAATGCAGATCATAGAAAATCTAAATTAAGTTTTTAACCTTAGTGTTGTTTGCAAGGTCATTAGAACATTTTAGATTACACAAGTCAGAAGTCAAGCTCCTCATTTAGTCTGACCAGCAGCCAAAGATATTCAAACCAAAGAATCCTGCTTTGCATTGAATGTTGACACTGAGCTATGTAAACATTACAAGATGGTGTGTCTTTACTTGTCAAATCAATAAATAACAGTTCTAATAAATAACAGTTTCTGTGAAACTGTTATAATCAGTCTGCCATAATCTGGCTCTGTTTTACATGCCAGTGACTCCCGTCAAGGCTTTTATCCAATTCTGACTTGTTTTCAACAGAGAGAAGAGCATATAAAACTGATGAGAGGAGAGCAGAGGCAACTTCATCTTCACATCTCCATACCTGTTTGCATTCTGGTGAGTTTCTGCATTCAGATGTTTATTTTATACTTTCACAAGCTGTTTGTAGCATTTGTTATTTTACTTTTCAGATAGATACAATATAGTTTGTGATCGTTCCATTAACTGTAATAGATCAGGCTGCTCTTCATAGGTGATAGCAGATAGATGTCGTTATGTCAGCAATGGTGATATACCAGCTGATATTAGCATATTAGGATCAGAGTATATACCATCCAACAGGATGTGTCATGTACTGTATGCAAACACCGATTTAAAGACATTGTCGACACTATAATAATCTGTCCAGATTACTGACAAAAGGTTTTCTAACTGTGTAGTACACACATTTTGGTAACAACAAACTGAAAGGATCCGTAAGTTGATGTTTTTTTGTTTTAATGTCTTTTTTTACCATTTATTCTTTCAGCTGTGCAACTGAAAACAAAATGTCCAACCTGACAGAACTATGTGAAGGTCTCATCTTAGTGTTCCACAAGTACTCTCAACTGGAAGGCGACAAGTTCACACTGACCAAAGGAGAGCTGAAGACCCTGTTACAGAATGAATTTGGTGAAGTCTTGAAAGTGAGTACAGTCTCTGTTGGCAGTGTCACAAAACAAATCAGAGTTTGTGGATTTTACATAGAAGCATTTAATGAATACAATGCACAGAATGCAGTTGCCATAGATATCCGAGCATGTTTGGTAAAATTTTTACCTTAACACTTCTGTTTTAGAAAAGCAACAATCCCTCGATGGTCGATGACGTCATGCAAGAGCTGGATAAAAACAAGGACAATGTAGTGGATTTCCGGGAGTTCCTTGTTTTGTTTGCTACATTGACTATTCTCTGCCACAACTTTTTCAAAGACTACATGAGCAAATAATTGCCCCCTCCTCACTGAATGATTTACTAAAATGTAAGTGATCTTGGGGATGTAAAACGTCTTAATTAAAGCACTTTTAATGTGCATCACTGCTATTGCTATTGGAGTGTGTTTCTGTCCTTCAGCAGATTTTCATCTTAATAAAGTTGTTGTCCAGTTTTCATGTGTGTTATTTTGGATGGACGGTGTAATCGTAAAACACTTATATACAGATACAGAATTAAAGTCATTTTGACAGTTATACACCAAGATACAGATAATTTCTGAATTAATAACACAAAATAGCACTGTGGAATATTGTATTATACGAGCTGGAACCCTCATACTTAATGCCTTCATTAGACACTTTTCTATTAGCCTGCTGGTCCATGTCTTTGTCATTTATCGACATGTTGTGGTTCCGCAGGACGACATGTTGGAGGTGTGGTTAGCACTGTCCACCACACATTACTCAACAATTCTTGCTGCACTTTTTTTATCTAAGCAAATATTTTATGGTAGTGCCACAATATTAACATACTGAATGAGAAAAATGGCTATACAGTATATGGTCTGGCCTCATATCCTGCTGTGTTTAATAAAATTACCAGCCCAGGCCAAAGGTTTTAATGCTAGGTCCGATTTGTGTAACCAACTAGTTCTGGCTTGTAACCTATATATACACAGTGCCCCTCTGGATTCTTAAAATACTTCAAAGAAGCAAAGTAATGGATAATTCTTGTTTCAAGTATGAAAGTATTTCATATTATTGAAATATTTGATAATTTCACCTGCATATTTTCTACGATGCTTTCACTTGTGTGACCTGGATGTAATTTAATTAGGAAAACTGTTTAGTTGCCATTATAAGTGCAGCACTTCACATATAGTTCACTAAATGCTTTTAGTGAAGCTGCAGCATATTTATATTAAAAATGTTCTTTTCAATGTGACAGATACACGTTGCCTTCACAACAACAACAACAATTAATTTAGCATTTGAGTCAAATTTAAGTTTCAGGAAGCAACAACATAGTTGTTCATGATGAAGTAAGTTGCAAGTTTTGCAATAAAGCTGCAACTAAAACTGCAAAGCAGAAGAGTCCGAGCTAAATATGGTGTTTTATCTGGGCCGACGCATGTTCAGTATGTGAACAGCACATGCTGTTGTTCTGTGAAACTGCCATAATCAGTCTGCCATAATCTATGGTTCTGTTTTACATGTCAGGTGACTCCCCTGTCAGGTGGGACACTTTTATCTAATTGTGACTCATTCCAAGAGGAGCATATAAAACTGATGAGAGCAGAAGCCACTTCATCCTCACGTCTCCATACCTGTTCGCATTCAGGTGAGTTTCTTTTTCTTAGCTATTGAACAGTGTTTACATGTTATCATTAGCACAGTCATGTCTGCCAGGTGAGAGTTGAAAAAGTGAGTCACATTATATAAAAAATGTTGGACATTTATGGACATTTAAATGTATCTGCTTTTTTTAGCATTTGATATTTCCATTATTCCCTGTAATACATCAGGCTGCGCTTTAGAGGTGTGGATACATGTCTTTATGCCAGCAAGGATGATATATCAGCTGATATTAGCTTATTAGGATCAGAGTATATACCATCCTACAGGAACATGTGACCTGACAAAGGTTTTCTAACTGAACAGTATATGCATTGTGGTCACAAGCTGAAAAGATCTGTAAGTTGATGATGCGTTTTTGTGCGTTTCTTAAAATAATTAATGTAAAATGTTTTGAAATTGTATTCTTTCAGCTGTGCAACTGAAAAACTGAAGACAAAATGTCCAGTCTGAAGGACGTTGTGCAGAATCTTATCTTAGTGTTCCACAAGTACTCTCAACAGGAAGGCGACAAGTTCACACTGACCAAAGGAGAGCTGAAGACCCTGTTACAACATGAACTTGGTGAATTACTGAATGTGAGTTGTCAGTTTACCAAAATAAATCAGATTTTGATGATTTTGCATAGATGTACTTTAAGAATCCTGATGTTCAGGATCACAATACAATGCACGTCATGCAGTTGCCATTAATGTTTTATCGTAATACTTTGGGTTTTTTTTAGGAAAGCCACAATCCCAAGGCGGTTGACGAGGCCATGGCAGAGCTGGACATTAACAAGGACAATGTAGTGGACTTCCAGGAGTTCATGGTTCTGTTTGCCTTATTGACTATGGCCTGCCATGACTTCTTCAAAGAGTACTCAAAGACAAGCTAATAATTGCCCCCTCCTGAATGGTTTACTAAAATATAAGTGATGTTGGGGATGTGTGTCATCACTTCTTAATTAAAGCACTTTTGTTGTGCATCACTGCTATTGCTACTGGAGTGTGTTTCTGTCCTTCAGCAGACTTTCATCTTAATAAAAGTGTCGCCAGTTTCCATGTGTGTTATTTGAGATGAATGTAAAACATTTTACAGATAAAGAATTCAAGTCATTTTGACGGTTATACACTAAGATACAGTACTGTGTAATCTGGGAACTCTTATACTTAATGCCTTCATTAGACACTTTTCTATTAGCCTGCTGGTCCTGAGGTGGGAACATTAAATTGTGTCAGTGTTAGAGGATTTAAGACGATGTCTTTGTCATTTGTCAGACACATTGTGGTTCTGCAGGGTGACATGTTGAAGGAGTGGTTAGCACAGTCACCTCACAGCAGGAAGGACCCAGGTGCCTTTCTGTGTAGTGTTTGTATGTGGTTCCTGTGTCTGTGTGGATTCTCTCCAGGTACTCCAGCTTCCTCCCACCGTCCAGAGACATGCAGTTAGGTTAACTGGTGCCCACAGGTCTCAGTGTTTGTCTGTCCCTATATGTCAGCTCTGTGATAGACTGGTAAACGCCTTCCTCCCAGTGACAGCTTGTGCAATGCAAAGTGAGATTACAGTAAAGCTTCTGTGTTGCTTATTGACTACAATTTGACTTTTGTTACATTATGGTTTAAAATGTCATGTTAAATTTTGCAAGATCCAGTTACTAGATTATTTCCTACTTTGGACTGTCTCAAACTAAAATGTCACACAGACAGAAGCTGAAATGTTATATTATGAATCGATACTGTTAGTTCACATGAGTATTATACGAACTGACAGCCACACACCACTCATTGCTTCCTGCTACACTTTTTTATCTAAGCAAATATTTTATATTTCTGCCTAAATATTAACACACTAAATGAAAAACAGCTATGCTGTATATGTTTTGGTATCATATCTTGCTGTGTTCCTGTACACCCACGGTGTTTGATTTCATCACCGCTGGCAAATCCAGGAAATGCTTTTCACACCCACACTGCATGGTCCTGCAAGTACTTGCAAATCAGCTCTCAGCTCTTCAGCAAATTTTGTATCACATTCACTGACAACATTTTAAAAATAATGCTTTAGTATGGCTATGGTTTTGGCAAAATGTTTCAAGCATTGTCAAGCTGACACAAATAAAATATTTCTTTACAGTTAGAGAACGATCATGACTACGTTAAACTAAAGGACAAACATTAAATGCAGATCTGCATTTGTCTGTTTTCCAAAATCTTGGACAACTATTCCAAATTGCATTTTGCAAATGCTTTCACATCTAAACCAGTTGGACGCCACGGTTCCCAAAAACAGACTGTTGCTATAAGAAGAGATGATGATTTTGAGAGACATTGTTGCCAATAAAGTCAAAATTTATTTTTTTTATTTTTTTTTTTAAATATCATATCATACTTTTAACGTTTGATGTTATTGTTTTGCAATCGCAGAGGCTTGAAATGATCTTAATGCAATTATTGCATTTGGTTATAATTTACTTTTTACACAACATTTTTGAAACCTGGTTTTCATGATGAGCTGCAGGGTCTCCAGCTACACGCCCTAACCACTTTATGTACCTGTACAACTTCATGTGCTGGCACATTAAGTATGAAACCTTCCCTAATTAACTCACAAGTAAACTGATGTGTGCAAATATTGCAATTGTGGGCACTAGGTGTGTCTTTACTTCAGTGGTTTTAGTTCACAGCCATTTTTTGACATTTCCAGCAGAACAGGTTTCAGCTCAACTACAAAGACTAAAAACAAAGAGTTCACTGTAGTATGTGTTTTAGACTATAGTTAGCAATTAAAGCGACAGTGTATTTGGTTGTGAAGTTTATTACATGATTGTTTCACTTGCTGCAGCACCAAAAAGCCGTAGCAGTTTGGGGGATGACAATGATTGCAGATTCCCGTGTTATTTATGCTTTTGATGCCTAAATAAAGGAATTTCTGAAATAGGTGTTTCTCTCTCACAGGTTTGCAGTGGGTGTGGTTCATGGATGTATTATGAGAACTGGATACTGAAGTAAAACAAACCCACATGATCCTCCAGCTTCAGGTAGCGTCCTCATTCAACCTAGTCAGTCAGCTCATGACACTTCAAATCAGCAAAGGATCACATTCTGAAACTAAAAATTGAGTTGTGGGGTTTGTGGAAAAATATGTATTCACCTTTTTATAGTCGGTTATTTTGCTGTTACTGCAGAAGTTGCAGTACCACAGTTTAGCCACTATAACAAAACTGCTTCATTGCCCAGCAACACTGATCCAGAGGTTTTGGTGTTGTTTTGTGGAAAATGTGAGTTCTCTTGGTTCCATGCACCAATCATGCACAATTTGACAACATTAATATTAAACTCTGGGGACAGTTGTTGTCTTCAAACCTGCACTGTATAGATCAGTGTTTCTCAACCTTTAGTCAGTCACAGCACCCTTAAATGTATTATGTATTGTTTTATCTCATGTGCAAAACCTTGTTTTCTAGTTGGCTTTAGTCTTTACATTAATTTGCTTCACAAGATGCAAGATAGTTGCACTGCACTCACACAGGCAGACGCACTGGTCTTTTCAGTTGTGCCCACAGACCAGTGTAGTCTGCTAAGATTTTATATTTAGAGGAAGAGGAGAAATTTCTACGGCACCAGTCCACATGGCAGAGACGATCCAGGCACTGCACTCCATGCACTGATTGTTCACTGAACTCCTGCTTCTCCTGGTAACTGCATGTCAACCAGCGGGGAAAACAACAGCTGTGTTTTTTTCTCACAAGTGTGTACCAAAGTTTTTAACTGAATCCTCCATGTGCCCTGTAGCTACATCACAATTAATCATTCACATGTTTACAATTAAGTCTGTTGAAATCACAGTATTGTATGTTATAGATAAACTGTGTTACTGTTTGATTGTTACATCAACACATGCTTGCTAATAGGCTAAAATTCTGTGCACCAGGTAGAGTATGTAAGCACTGGAGCATTTTTCTCCTCATTCATGGGATTGGGCCTTTTCCATACTTTAGTCTCATGGTGTGAGCTGTACTAGAGCGACTCATTCACACTCAACTCATGTTCCTTCACTAGAGCACACTGTCTGCGATGCATGGACCTTATAAGAGATCAGCATGAAGATCTGCAGAGAAAAACCTGGTGATTCATCCCATGAGAAAAAAGAATACTGTAGTAGTGTACATATGTAGTCTTATCCTGAACCGGCGTTGTGACTTTGAGAGAAATATATAAGAGGTAAATGTTGACGTATGATGTATTTTGTAATTTTAATTTATTTAACTAACGTTAAAAAATTTTTGGCAGCATCACTGAAGAAGCCCAACGCCACCCAAATCGTGAAAGACAGGTCTAGGTTGTGCAAATTAGTTAAACTTTGATTATTTAACTTTAACATTTAACAGTAACTTTTATAAACATTCTGTTTATTGTAGCATTAAATCACAAAATAACTGTCTTTCTGGAGTGCAGTCACAAAGTGTCCTTTAATATGGAAATCATTAAGGTTATTTCCAGTTGGAATTTATGTCTGTTACAATGAATGACTGGTTCTCATGCCCACACAGACATTCAGACACTCTGTACTTGAGTTGGTTAATACAGAGACAACAGGGCAAGCAGCTGCTAGGTGTGACCACCCATCCCAACAGCGTTTTCTTTTTATTTCCAAACCACAGTATTACGAAACAAATATGAACCAACAGGTTTTCTCAAATGCCTTTAGGCTGAGATTAAGTTAAAACAGTCTTTGGCCCACTGTCTGGGGTTAGCTCAGTCCAATCAGTTTACTGGAAAAAACAGAGCCACCCTTTCTCAGATGCCATAATTGGACAAAAGTTTTAACTTTAAGTTTTTACTTTCTGTCAGGTTTAGAAACGTTTGCACATTATCTGTGGTCTACAACAATTAAAAACAAGTAAAAAATGCAGTAATCTGCTTGTGTCTTTTAATGCCCATCACCGAATACCAATCATCCCTCGGACTACTTTCAGCAGTACTTGGAGACTGACTTGCCAGCCTTGTGGTTGGTGGACAACCTGTCCTACAGCCCCAAACAGGGATAATACAGAACCACTAAATACTGCTGGTATTTGAGCTCCTGATTACTGAAATGATAGGTTAATGTACATACATTACATACAAAGTGTTAACATGGCTTAACATAGGAAATGGCATGAATCCAATGCAAAACCTGCAAGCTTGCATTTAGAGAATTCTGGTCAGAGGTTGATAGTGCTGCAAGAACGTTAGCTAAAGTAGCATCGAGAAATTTTCATTTACATGGCATAAAATTAAAAGAGCTAAGGTTCAAGCAATTGATGGTTGTGGGTGTCTAAAAAAGCCTCTCTGACACACTTAGATTCTCTGTGCTTTGTCTAAACAAGTCTGTGGTGTTTTAAGTTGCCATAATTAGCTTGTGTCTGTTTTACATGTTTGGTGACTCACCTGTGCGGAAGTATGCACAGTATATAACGGATGAGTTACGAGCTGAAGCTACTTACTCTCCCAATAACTTCTAACATCAGTGCTCAGGTGAGTTTTCCATTTGATAATTGTTGGTTCAGGACTTTAAGTGATTTATGCACCAGGTGAAAGAAAATTATAGCTAGAATGTGTTAAGTGCATCAATCAACAATATGGTAATTCAGAATGGCACTGTGCCACCCCTCCTGCATTTTTGTTGTAGCCTTTAAAAACAAGTTAGACACAACCAAGTTTGAGTTTAATCATTTTAATGTAACACAAGTTATGACCTAACAACTACAGTAAATGATAATATAAAAAATTCTGCCTCTCGTAATAATGGCCTGTATTTTCACAGGGTTGGGTTTTCTTCTGCTCCAGTTAAAAGCCAATTTTCAGCTGTGTCTTTGTATTGACCTGTCTTTCCAGACTCTGATCGCAGGACTTAAAATGAGTAGCAGGGCTCCACGTGCTTTAGAGTTTTTGTTGGGACTCATTGGAGTTTTCAACGAATATGCTTCAAAAGATAAGGACACTACTCACCTGAGCAATTCTGAGCTGAAGGAGCTGTTGCAGAAGGAATTCCCGGGGTTAATCCAGGCAAGTTAATTTTTCAGTTTGTCTACTAATTAATCTGCATTTCTACTTTTTTTTCTCTTTATTCTATTTTATGTGTAGTGGCATTTATTCATAATTTAAGCATATGGTTGGTGATATTAAAATACTACAGGAGTAAATTAGCAAAAAATGCTTGTCAGAAACTTTCATCACCTCCATCAGAATTTAGACTTTTTTCTTCGTCTCTTTATTTAAAATTTTGCTTGGCTGGGAATTCATCATGCCTGTTGTATTTTAGGACAATCCCAAACCTGAAGAAGTTAACAAGGTGATGGCTGCCCTGGATCACAACAAGGACGGACAGGTGGACATCCAGGAGTATTTTATTACGCTCTGTTCGCTGGGTATCTGTATATATGAGGAAGAAAAGAGAGGCCAAGGCAGTAAGAAATGAAAATCATAGAACCATGTATGCATAAAAATGTTTACTTGGCAACAATGAGTCTTATCATGTTGTAATCAATAAATCCAATAATAATCCCTCAATGATTTTGTCTTTTGTTTAAAAGGAAGATGCTCTGGTTTCCTCACATTTTTTATTTATAGATCCAAAGTGGGCTGCTTAAACTTCACAGATACAATTTAGCAGACAGACAGATTATGGCTGTGCATTTCAGATGATGCAGCCCTACCCATACCCATGCTGCATTCAATATTTATGGGAAAGTTTTGATGCCTGTCAGTATTGCATCTTAGCGTCATGCATTTCCAAAGCGTTTCAAAGTTTCCAAATAATTCCATGACAGAGCTACTGCAAAGCTCAAACATTTAAATCTTGTTAAACTTGGTATAACTGTACCGTTTCTGAACCTGTAACAGGTTTTTCTGTCTGAAATCAGTGTTCACCTGAGAGGCTGCAGCCTCCTCGCTGTGCTGGTCAGGCTGCTGCTGACAGGACTTCCTTAATAAAATTACGCTCAACATTAACGCAGTAGCTTAGGCGTTAACTGTTTGTCCCACAAATGGTGTAAAATTAGTTTGATCCTGCAGCGATAACGTTGTTTGATAAAATGACATGCCTGAGCAACATGTTATACAACCTACTAACTCCTGCAAAAGTCAGTGCATCAGGTGCTTAATGACTCAGTACTGGACAAACATAAAAACCTGACGGTTAACCTTAAACCACAAATCTAAAACTTCTCAGACAAACTCTATTCTTAAAATTCTAATATGACAGGGTTGCAGAACCAGATAGAAGAGGCTTTAGACAACTTTTCTTTTCCTCTCACAGTCTGCATTACAAACATCTCAGCTAAACAGTTAATTTCACCTACAAAACACTTTATCACCAACCATGATACATGTCTCAAAAAAAGTGAGTCTCACTCAGGAAGCAAACACTGTCACTCTTAGCACACTTACTTGTAACTTCTGTTATAAGTTCTGTAATTCACACCCCCTCTGTTGCAATGCATGTTTTCATCAGCTTTACATCTTGTATCTTGTCTGGCAATGCACCTTGGGAAAAAATCTTTTAAAATGTCTAATCCAACCATGGCAGGCTTCAGGAGAAGTATCTCCACATCCTGCATACACGGTGTTCAGCAAGGAAGGCTGGTCATGTGGAGAGTGGTCACAAACATTTCACCTCCACAGGGAGAAAAACTCTTCTATGGACTTCAGGAATATGAGTATGGAGGCAAGAAAAAGGCAGATGTCCTAGGATGTGCAGCAAACCAGTCAGCAACTGTAGCAGAGTGGTGAAATGCCACATTATCCTACACAATAATAAATGTTGTGTTACTTGCCTGTTGACCTTTCTCCCCTACTGGCACAAGTTGATTATGAAGATCATCCAAGAAAGCAAGAATTGGTGGCTGTCCAGATTAGTCAGGATGTTGGCTTTGATGTGGAATAGGACAAGCCTTTCAAAACACTTTATAATAATTGGTGTCAGAGCAACTAGACAACAATGACTGAGACACCTCACTGCTTGCTTTTTTTTTGGAACAGGGACAATAGTGGTGAATTTGAGGCATGTGGGGACATCCTGCTGCCGAACCAGGTTGAGAATATTGGCACCCTTCTGGTCAGATGGGCCAAGTTGCGGAGATAGAGCAGCATTATAAGCTCCTTAGTGTTCACTTGAACAAGTATATTTTTGTCTCTGGTTGGAAAATATAAATAAATATTAATTGGCATGTAGTTTGGGCATTACAGTTTTTAAATCTACATGATTGAAGTCTCCAGGCTGGCTGTTAATGGTGTCATGCAGCTACTTCAGAGCTAGCTTAACATTAGGCCATGGTAGAATGTAAACAGCTGTGATAAGAACAACAGTAAACTCTTGTAGACGTATAGAAAGATCTGCATTTTAAAGTCAGATATGCAATGTCAAGGGAGCAATGTGTTCTATTAATGTCTGTAGATGTGCACCAGGTATTATTGACATATATACACTCACTCCTCCACCTTTGTTCTTACTGGAGTCGGCAGTTCTATCTGCACAGTAAATGCAGTCTAATGTAAATTTTGACCAAGAGCTTGAAAGTAAGTACGTGAATTTCAAAAACAAGCACATCCACAAGTCATAATGGTTACAGTATTAGTCCATGTCTGACTGTCAGCTCCAGAAAACAAGAAGACCTAAAATAAGTCTTGGAGCACAGACGCACAGAAATTTTATGATACACCTGTCATACATTTCAAAGACACTGACCGCTCAGTCCTAAAACTGTCATTCTGTGAAATAAAAACATTTGCAAAACTACAAAAAAAATTGTTGTGATATGATGAAAAGCTACTTAGATCAGAATGAAAATGTATCCTTTACATGAAAAGACTAAAACTAGAAGGTCTTAATGAGGAACTTTCCTTTATTTCTTAACCTATTATGTATGTAGGTATGTAGTATGTATTTTTAATATACTCTTTTGTACTTGTGTATCTATGTTTATCTATAATAACATGAGCGCATTTAAAGCAGATTTACAGCTTGTTCACATATTTAAACATATGCATCTCATCTCCATGTGTGTGGGATAATCAAAGCTGGTGACAGTTTGTCAGTCCTTTCACATCACATTCACATGCAGCTGACACATTTCTTGGAAAGGCCTAGATTCAAAAGCATAAACTAGTGGTGGACAAACCGATTCTGAAACACTGAATCAATCTGAAACAATTGTCTGGGTTTAGTGTTCCAAACTGTTTGACACAGATGAAGAATGACGTCATCTGCTGCCAGTCTCCTGGTATTGGATTTTAATGGGAGAAAATAATTGCAGGCCATGGAAATGGTTAGTCAGAATAAAAGTGGCCTTTTGCTTATATAGTTATTTTGTTAAAAAAAAAAAGAAAAGAAAGAGCAAAGAAAATAAGAAATATAATTAGATTTTCAGTACCAATAAGGTGATGTAAAGATTCATTTGGGTTATGTGATTTTTTCCCCTGCATCAGTTCAAACAGTCCAAGCATTTTTGTAGAGCACAGCAATCTGGTCATGTGTTTTGATGCCCATCACTGCATTTTCTAACAAACCTTTCTTAGACCACTTTTAGTAAACGTCTACTACTGAGAAAAGGAGATTGAACTGCTCGCTTCAGTATAGCATCGAGAAAATGTCCACGCTAAAAAGTAATAGTTTGAAGTCAAGGTTTTTTCAGTTGGTGGTGCTGCGTGTTGAAGTATTGTGATGTGACTCCCTGACACACCTAGATTCTTTGTGCTTTATCTAAACAAGTCTGGTGTGTTTCCATTATTGGCTTTTGTCTGTTTTACATGCCTGCTGACTCACCTGTGCAGAAGTATGCACAGTATATAACAGATGAGATCGGAGCTGAAGCTACTCACTCTCCCAACACCTTCTAACATCAGTGCTCAGGTGAGTTTTTCATTTGGTTCTTGTTGTTCAGGACTTTAAGTGATTTACGCACCAGGTGAGAGAAAAATATAGCTCTGCCGAAAGAATGTGTTACTAATGAAAAAGAACATACTTTAGTCTTCATCTATACCCTTATTTTGCACTGGGGCATTGGTCTAAGTAAGTAATTTAGAGTCACCAATCAATGTGCATGTTTTTGTTGTGGGAGAAAACTTGAGGAAACCCAGACAGCACAGAGAGAATATGCAAACTCAGAGTGGCACTGCACTACACCTACTGCATTTTTATTGCAGCCTTGTAAAACAAGTTAGACAAAACCAGCTTTTGGTTTAATCATTTTATTGCATATATACTGCAACAGAAGTTATGACCTAACAACTACAATAAATGATAATATAAAATTTCCTGCCTGACCTGTATTTTCACAGGGTTGGGTTTTGTTTTGCTCCAGTTAAGCCTATTTTCATACCTGAAGCTGTGTCTTTGCATTGACCTGTCTTTCCAGACTTTGATCGCAGGACTAAAAATGAGTTGCGAAGGTCTAACATATTTGGTCGGCCTCATCGGAATTTTCAAAAAGTATGCTTCAAAGGATAAGGACGCTGATAACCTGAACAAAAGTGAGCTGAAGGAGCTGTTGCAGAATGAATTCCCAGTCTTACTCAGTGTAAGTCATCCAATGCACGTATGCATGTACATTTTTTCCCTATTGTATTTTATATGCAGTGACCCTATCAAATTTAAAGAGTATGATTGGTGATATAAAAATACAACAGAATTACCAAAAAATGCTTGTCAGAAACTTCTGGTCCATCATGACCATCAGAATTTGACTTTTTTTATTTTTATTTTGCTTAGCTGGAAATTCATTATAGCTTTTGTATTTTAGGACAACCCCAAACCTGATGAGGTTGACAGGATTATGGCTGACCTGGATAACGACGGCAACGGACAAGTGGACATCCAGGAGTATTTTGTTACGCTCTGTGCACTGGGTGTGATTATATATGATCTGGTCAAAGAAAGCCATTGCCCTAACAAGTGAAAATCATTTCAAAAAATGAGTCTCATCATATTGTAATCAATAAATCTAATGACACAATTCCTGAATGATTTTGTCTTTTGTTTAAAAGAAATAATGTCAATAAAGATGTTTTGGTTTACTCACTTTTCTTTTTATAGATCCAAAGTGGCCTTCTCAGTAATGCTGTAAAAACATATTACACAACTTAATATACATAGATGGCACAAGTGCACAAAATTATTAATACATAATGCACAGATAACACCTTCTGCTACAGTTAAGTTATATGTATTATTCATAGAGCTCTCTACGCTCATGTACAGGTGGTGCCTGTGTGCACAAATGACTTCTTGTGCCTTTCCTTGTCACATTGATGCTGGAGAAATCTCCAACTAAAACTGCTCTGCTGTTTGACCAGTAGGCTGCAAATGTAAATACAATGCCGTGAGTTTCCAGGGAACATGCTTAAGAATGCTCATCTTTGTCCATATTTTCCCCTTCGTTTACACTGGGACGGAGTTTCAGATATTCTTGTGGTTGGCTGAGACGCTACCAGCATAGTAAGAATTTTTTTGTAATTGCTTTTTAGACATCTTTTCAGAATAATATTTTAAAAACAGAGGAAAAACTATTGGGGTTATTAGTAACAATAGTTGTGAAAACCAAGAATTTGAACCTTCCCTCGCCCCTGATTAGCAGTGCACAATACTGGACTAAAACAACATGTCTAAGTTGTGATCTTCCTTAGAATCATAAAGAGAAATATTAAAGCTCTTCTCTGGGACACTATTCTTAAAGATTCTATGATGACAGGGTTGCAGAATCAGATAGAAGAGGCCTGTCTACATGAACACAGGTAAGACAAAAAAAAAACTTCTAAAAAGTAAAGCGCTGCACACAATGCAGCTTGAGGAAAGTCATATTGAGCCCTTACAAAGTAGAGAAGCTTCTTGAATTATGTAACAGAGGTTTGTCTGACAGCTATTTGTGCATAAACTCCTCAGAAATACAAGTTCTGGTGTCATGACACTTCAACCATGTGCACAGACTGTAAAAGGCGATATAGCTAGACCGTCCAAGATAGGCCAACCAGCCAGTGGTACGTTGAGAGTCAACCAGTTGTATAACCACTCACCAACAGTGCAATCAAGTGTCTTCAAATGGCTTCTGCAACTGATGTCTCTACATTAAACACTAATAATATTGAAACCTTAAAAAAATAAATAAATAAATTCTACTCAGAGCAAATAAAGAATGAATGATTGGCTTCTTTGCTAATCAGGCCTGAGAGAAATGCATTATTATCGTTGTAGTAGTACAACTAAATTTGTTTGGTAGCTTTCATGTACCAGCAGCAATAAGACAGAGTAAGAAGAAGAAAAATAATAATTAATAAAAAAATTGCACTAACATAAAATACAATGAATGCTTGGTTTGTTTCTGTCTTTAGTTTTCAGCGTGTGTGTGTTTCACTAAGAGCTGCAAAGGCCCATGGGCTTTCTTGAGCTTTCTCAGCCTCTGCTGAGCTTTCATCACTAAGTAGGAAGTGTTAATGGTCCATGTTAGAGCCACTGTGATGTGCAGACCCAGGGATTTGATGTCGTTAACCCTCTCAATCCATTTTCAGCTGATGGACTGAACAGTGAGATGTTTAAAGCTTGGGATATGTTTTTGTAATCTAGCCCTGCTTTAAACTTCCCCACCACTTTATCCCTGACCTGTCTGGTGTGGCCCCTTAAGCTTCATGATGATGTTTGTTCACTAACATTCTAACAAATCTCTGAGGCCTTCACAGAACAGCTGTATTTATACTGAGATTGAAGTGCACACAGGTGGACTCTATTTACTAATTAGGTGACTTCTGAAGGCAGTTTGGTTGCACTGGATTTTATATATGAGTAAAGTAGGTTGAATACATATGCACACCACACTTTTATTTGTATACATACATATTTTTGTTCCACTTAAGTTTATGGTTGTAATGTGACAAAATGTGGAAATCTTTGCAAGGCACCATATGTGTTCAGATGCTCCAGATGGGACAGGCTTGTGTGAAGTGAAGCCAAGATTGTGTCCTTTGTTGATTTGTTCCCATGGAAGGCAAACTGCTGTTCAGACCAGTAGGGATGTTGGATGTGGGATAGGACAGCCTGAATAGCCTGTTGCAAAGACAGCAACACCCCTGCTAATCAGTCAACACCTGACTTCAGTGTGCGGCCTGGCACCCTGTCTGGTCCCGCTGCTTTGGTGTCAATCGTCGTCAGAGTGGATCTCACCTGATGGCAAGGACGAGTACAGGCTCCTCCCTGGTGTGATGCTGTCTGAGTTTCTGTTCTTTTGGTGTGGTTGTAAAGGCTTGCAAAGAACCGATTTAGGGAGTTGGTAAGGATCATGCCTTGTAGTCCATTATGGCTGTAATACATCTTCACATGCAGTGTTGCCATGTTCTCAGTAAGAAAAGCAGTTGTCAAAAAAGGTTAAATGACCTCATCACCTAATTTGCATAATTGACCAATTGCATTTAATTGTAATGACTGAGACTGCTGAGGACAGTAACTGCAGAACAATACGTGCTTTCATGTTAGAGTCTCCAAAACATGAGAAATGTCTCCAATAAGACCAGAAACGGTCTCTAGATTTTGTCACTAGTCCCTTTTGACAAAAAAGTTGCCAAGAGGACTTGGAAAGTCACCAGATTTAGCAAGTTGGCTGTTTACATGCTGCAGAGGTAGTTTTTAAAGCGGCCCTCTAAATCCATGCATCTCCTGCTACAATCACAGCGCCATCTGAACATGTATTCAGCTGGCTGTTAATGGCGTCATGCAGCTCCTCCAGAGCTAGCTAACATTATGCTGTGGTGGAATGTAAACTGCTGTCATAAGAATGGCAGTAAACTCTTGGCATGTAGAAAGGTCGGAGTCCGATTGCAGGAACCGGTAAGCCAGAGTGCGAGGATCTGCAGGAGAGATGCAGGGTAAGAATGTGAACAAGAATGAGGGATTAATGTGCAGAAGGCATGTACTGACCTATGGATTAAGAAGAGGAGCTGATGATGAGGCAGGTGTCGGAAACAATGGCGAGTAGCCTGCAGAGGCCCAGGGTTAGCGTAGAGGTTAGCCAGGCACAGTGTGGTTTAGCTGGTTGGATAAGGTCCTCCTCTTCATGTGCACACAACATACAGACAATCCAAGAGAGGGCCAGAAAGAGATCCCACAGATACACAAGGTGCACGTCCAGTACTCACTATAGTCATCCACAATCCATATACAAAACAGGGAGATCCGGTACTCACAGTCGTCCTCAGTATCTTAGACAGGGGCAAGAGCTGGAGAGCAGGTCCAAATGAGAGCAGGGGTCCAAAACCAGAAAAGGCAAAGAAACAATTCACGATCTTTCTAAGGAGCAGGCAAAAACTCAGGGTAGAGAACACGGTCCAGTCTGTAACACATAAGCAAACAAGATTACTAGAAAGGCTGGAAAGTCAAACTCTGGGTCAGGACAATCTGGTAGCTCTCTCAGGGGAAGATTCAGAATATAAAGGAAGCTGGCACCAGGTGAAATCAATGAGCACAGCTGAAAGTGATCAGATAATTAGAATCAAGCTGCCAGCAACCGGAAAGAAAAACAGGAAGTCAGCCACCAAACTAAAAACAGGACAGGAAGACCTGTAGGATCATGACAACATCAGCATCAGGGTAGTGCTATCCAACTAAGTCTCTGTGACCATGATGCAACTATCCATGCAATCAGAAATAATCCTTAGTCTTATTTCACCCATCTTGTTGACAAGTGACCGTGATTTTGTGATGAACAGACTCTGCAGCGTTGACCTGTGTGCATTAGCATGTAGCTTGTACGTAGCTCTTTCCCCACTTCTCCTTCTTTTCCCTATGCTGCCTCCGACGCCTCATGGGTGGGATGATGATGATCATTCCACTGGGTTCTGGATAAACTTAAGGTTTCTAATGGTATAATCCTGACATCAGTTTCCAATTTGTTTGACTTGTCTGTAATGTAAATTTTGACCAAGCGCTTGAGAGTAAGTACGTGAGTTCAAAAACAAGCACATCCACAAGTCATAATGGTTACAGTATTAGGCCAAGTCTAACTGTCAGCTCCAGAAAACAAGAAGATAAGTCTTGGAGCACGGACGGCGCATGCACAGAAATAATCTGAATCACCTGCTGTCATACATTTCAAAGACACTGACTGCTCAGTCTTAAAAGTCATTCTGTGCCATTCAAAATTTACAAAACTACAAAAAAGTTGTGATATGATGAAAAAACTACATAGATCAGAATAAAAATGTATCTTCTACATGAAAACACTACATCCAGAAGGTTTTAATGAGGAACTATCCTTAACTTCTTTAGCCTATTGCAATTTCTTTAGTGATTAGTATGTATTTTTTGGTTTATATATTATAATGAGACTGTGTGCAACAGTTTGTGTCCCTGTCTTCTCTTGTCCTAGTTGGCCTTCACTGATAGTTGGTAGTTTTTATATGTCTGTAGAATTCTAGTGTCCGTAAGTTGTGTCCGTAATGTTTTTGTTCTCGCACAGGAAACAAATGTACTTTTTTTTGTCTCCTCTGAACAGTCTTTGATGCTTTGTCAGTCCTTTCACATCACATGCATCTGACACATTTCTTGGAAAGGCCTGGATTTAAGAGCATAAACTAGTGGTGGACAAACCGATTCTGAAACACTGAATCAATCTGAAACAATTGTCTGAGTTTAGTGTTCCAAACTGTTTGACACAGAAGAAAAATGGCGACATCTGCTGCCAATTTCCTGGTATAGCATTTAAATGGGAGAAATAGAATAAAAATTAGTGTTATCTTGTGAAAAAAAAGATTATTTAGTTTGCATTAGTAATATATTTATTTATTTATTTTCTGTTTTTAAAGTCTATTATGGTAATTGAACATAATGCTAGTTTTTGTCTATGGATCTATATGCAGTAGTGGTGAATCTTTTTACACATTCTGGTACTGAAATCTCTCGTTCACAGAAATTGTGGTCATGTGCGTCATGTTAGCTTTAAATTTCCTAATTTTCCTTCCATCTGTCTTGAACTTCACTCGTCTCCACAGTGGCAAGTTAACCCAGTTCAACATCAGACAACTGAATTTCCTTATGTCCATATGACAGAATATCCACAATATCAAGATGTTTTTTCTTTGGTTACCGAGAAATTTAATGTGCAGCAGCACCTACTATGTGAACTGAAGATGCCTGAACTATGTGACCTGTAAGCTTTTTATACAGTATATAGGTTAAGGATAGTATATACAGTGTATACTGTATACGTATGATCTGACATGCACTACAGCATATGTCCATCAGATGGAGACACAGACTCCATTGGCCTTGTTTATACAGAGTTCATTGTATTCCTGATTCTCACTGCTCCAGGGAGTGTGGCTCGTAAAATAAAATGGATTTTTCTGTTTTCCTTATTCAATAGTTGTGCGTGGCATTCATGGTTTTCACATAATTCTCTTGACAAAAACACTAATGGCACCAACATATACAAACATTTTTGTAATTTTGTCATGTTATACAATGTATTCATGGTTTTATACCTTATAGATTTAATTTAATGTATTTCATGTAGTACCAAGTATCTCTGTATCTGATTTGTATCTGAAGTTGTAGTTTTTAGGGTTTTTTTTTCTAAGAAATTAAGTGAAAAATGTGACAAGATGTGTTGTCTCTCAGCTGCTGTAGTCCACATCATGTATCTGGGTTACATATAGACCTTCTGTTATCTCAGTGAGACGGGTCAATTAGTTGTTGCTACGACCCACAAATCAACCTTGTCTTACTTTGACTAGTTAATGTAGGCCCAAGATTATCTCATTTCAAAATAATGTTGTTAGGTGGCTTTGCATAGAGACTGGCTCTGTGGAGGGAAACATAGTAGCAGAGGTAGCACAGGAGAGGCAGCCAGTCTTATAGGAGTGATGCTGATCTGGAGTTTTGGTTCTCAGAGGGCCATCTGAAAGTAGTCATTTGGCTTTTAAGAAACTTAATCAGATGAATCAGTTAAATCCCAAACAATGTGCGAGCTTATAATACTTGCATATAAAATCAAATCATTTTTTAAAATGGATCTTTTGTGGGTGTGTGTGAAGCTGTGTGAGCAGATGATAGAATCAGGGATGTGGTGCACATCTAGAAGAGAGGAGGACCAAGTACAGAGCCTTGTAGCTGTCCTAGTCAAACGCAAAGATCCTGTATGTAGCAGGCTGGCAATGTGTTTATGACTGACATGAACAGGAAATAAGCTGTATGTATCTTATTAACCATACGTCTCCACGAGATTCAATATCCTGACTTTATGCTTGCTGCCACAATTAAAGGAAAGCGTTTATACACCCCTACAACGGTGTGGGGTGATAAAGCCATATTTAACGAGTCATATGCCAACCATGTGGCTTGCAATGTTATAAACATCACCTAAACACATATTTAAACAAGTTCTGTCCACTTTGGTCCAGGTGATAGTGTTTAAATTTAAGTTTCATCTGAAACATATGGAAAACATCCAGCTTTACAAACATATTGTTATATATGGTAATTTTTTTTTAATCCTTTGACTGGTAAAGAGTTTAGACAGAGACTTAATTGAGGTGAAGGGTTGTTAAACTGACCTAATTGGAAAATGACAACGTGGAGTGGCCGCTTCACTCTAATGTATTTGCAAACAAATGCCTTTTTATGTGCACATCCATATGTTTGCTTACACATTCATCTGAAGCTCAAGCAGGAGGGTAGAGTGTATGTGTACATGTGCACTGAGCCAGTTAGACATTAACAGACAGATCAGACTGTATTACCCTCCTTTTGTTTGAACTGAAGTAAAAGTTTTTCTTATGTGGTTTTACTGCTAAAACCTTCCAACTTCATTTTCTGGTTCCCTCCTTCCCATCAGCCCACTGGAGCTGCACTCTCTTCGCTGGGGAGAAACCATCAGAGACAAACCAGCACCAACAAAACACAGGACCATGATTTTTATCATGAAGTTCAACACATTTTTTTTTTAAACAGTGTTTTTGAGTCTTTTTCATAGAACCAATGGGAAACCCAGATCTGGTGTGCATAAATAGTTGTTATCAAAAAGTGATTATATCAGAAAAGGACAGTTAAATCCAACACATAGACTTGAGGCCCAAGCAGTTTAAGAATATCAACAGTGGCAACAGCAAGATGGTCCACAAGTTAACAAGCAGCACTAATGCAGTAATTTGTCCTGCAGTTGTCTAATCTGCTGATAGTGTTTACATATTAGACATAAGGACACACAGACCTGAGGAAATTAAACAGGACCCATCCAAGACCAAATTTCTTAGGTTCAGGATTTGCTCTTCAGAATCACGATGACCAATTTTTTTTGTTTCTCTGTTTGTACAGTGAGTTCTCATACTTACAATAAATGGCAAAAGGCTGAGCTGCTGATTCAGGACCTCAGCAATAATCTGTAACAGCCCTTTCACATGCATCTCTGTGTGGCAGTAAAGATCACTGTAAAGAGAACAAAATGTGGTAGAAGTTAAAATAAATTATTCTAGATTTCAAGATCCCAAGGATCCTAGAAGTAAGTACGAAGTCTGGACATAACTGCATGGAAATCCCTTTGACAGACGTTCTTCCTGACATTTAGAACTACTGTAATTCACTCTGAACATGCACAGCCCATCAAATATTTGCCTCCATTCATGTTGACTTTAGGGGAAATTCAGATGAGCGATTGAGGGAAATGAAGAAATAATGAAAATATCAGATTATTACCAAAGACAGAGGGACTCTTTTAGGCACTATAAACAAATGTACAACATTTCATGGCAATCCATTTATTTGAAACATTCTAGTTTAAATAAAGCTGCCATCAACATTGCCACTAGCTATCGTGGCTAAAACTTACCTGGTAAAAGATGGAAGGATTGTGCTCATAGTTAAAAATCATCATAGTTTGTAAATGATTGGATGTGAACTGAGATCAAATAGCTTTGAAGATCTAAAAATCATAATTATGCTTGTTCTGCCTTCACTGTTCAGAAGAACTGGCAATGCAGCAGTTGACTGATTACACTGAAATTCAGCTGCCAAACATGTAGTCGAAAGAAATAGATTCAAAACATCCACACCCCTTTTTTTCTGAAGTAGAACAATTGATTATGGATAGTTTCTTCAATCTTAAACGAAGGTTGAAACTACCACCTGGGTTTAGGTACTTGTTATCAGACCATACTTAAAATTTACTGCTTGCAGTGAAAGAGAGTTATCAGTGAATCACCGCTGTTTGCATAGTTTCTCCAGTGAAAGATGGACCTGGGCAAGCAACGATAGGACTCAGGTCAATGTTTACCTCTCACCTTTCTTATCGAGTTGGGAGTTTGCCCTCCACCCAGACAGAAAGCCCCTCACCTCTCCCCATGTGTCCTTTCTTTTCTTCAGATGTTGAGCAACACATTGGTTACAACACCAACAAAGTGAGAGCCGAAACCGCAAAAACCACAAGATGCTTATGACGTTACTAAATGGCAGTGCCCAGAAGAATGTGTATTATGAGCTTGAAAGATTGAGCATTATGTTGTCAACCATTAACCTTTTCCAAAGAGGTTAACCTTAATCCTCAATGTAGCTAACACTGACTAAATGTCTCTTATCTTTCTTTTTGGCCTCTTCTGGCTCTGCCACCTGTTTCCCTCTTGTTTCCTTTGAAAGCAGGTGTAGTTGTTCAAAAGTGGAAGTCGATATGTTATTTCATGTCCATTCAGAAACCTAGTGTTTAATGTTTTTTATGGGTAATAAACCAAAATATTTTCAGAAGCTTTTAGATTCATATTCAAACAACTTTATAAACTCCCGTGGGATTGCATAAAACACACCAACAAGTAACTGAGTTGTTGAGGAGTCTAAGAAGTTCAAATTAAAAGGTTTTAAAGTCCTGTCCTTGGTAATAACTTTACACAGTTAATAGTTCAGCACCATCTCTCTAGACAGGCACCAAACTTTTTGTGAGGACACAATCTTTATAAAGCTCTGTCATCAACATGACCCCAGTCTGATCTCGCCCTAAAGGTCAGAGGTCACAGGGCACAATCAGTTCTTCCACCACACAGCCAGACCTCTCTCTTCTGTCCTCCTCAATGGTTTCTATCCTTCATCAAGTCTGTCTTTCTGTATCATGCACGTGCAAAGAGAAGCTGCCTTTCTGGCACTGGTGGTTGTGGGCCGCTTGATGAAAAATGGTGAAAAGAGATTTAATGTTATTTTCTGATGTAAAATGGTTGGTTTGTCATGGTGACAAATTAAAATAAAATCATTTGATTCCTCAACCCTCGAGATGGCGTTTCATTTTATGGCTTGCAATTTTAGTGTCTTAGTTCACTCAGTATTCTGTTTTCAGCTGCCGCACACAGCACTAAAAACAACTCACAAATAAAGATCATATTCTCCGGTTCTAGTGGAAAAATTAAATATAATTACAAAGAGCCTATTATCCAGAAACACGACTCTAAATGAAAGCTAATGCTGCTCCATGACTGACGTATGTGATGGTGTTTATTTCATGCACAGCCGCCGCAATCATAAAAAAATTATTAATTGCAATTCATTTTTTTCAATTACAAATAAGCATTTAAAAATAATGGTTTACAAATTTTTATTCATTTCTTATTTTTATATTCATGTCATATTTTCATTGATTTAAACAATATGGCAGCAGCACTCCATCCAACAAAGGTAATATAAATATATTGCAGAGCAAATAAAAAACATAAAGCCATGCCATCAAAAACACAAAATGCCATATTAAAGATGATGCATGACTTGCTAACCTTAAAATTTACATAATCGTAGAAGTTTCAATATTTGTAACTCAAAGCCATGTCATTCTTACCAAACACAGTATCTGTAATGTATTTGCGTCATTAATATATGAGTCTGTGTGTGTGTGTGTGTGTGTGTGTGTGTGTGCGTGTGAGTGTGAGTGTGTTTTTTTCTTTCTATATGAGTGTATTCATGACAAACCCTGTTCCTGCCCTTTGCAGCAGCAGTCAGGACAAAGGCATGCTGAACTACAGCAGACGGAGAGTCTGCAGGCAGGATGAACGTATAGAGATATGATGTCGACAAGTGTCTCATCAAACTGTCAAACTGAGCTCAAACAATGGATGCAGCACTGCGCAACCACTTAAGAAGACACTGAGATCCAGAGAAAGGCTATAGTTAAAGTGTCGGATGTGGGACGTCATTCAGAGTTGCTCAACAAGACACTCAACATGTACAGACTGTCCTGCTGCCCTTTTAGAATGATTCATGTGTGTGTGAGTCTGTATGCTACACCTATTGAAAAGCTCATAAAATAACTGGATAATGATTTCCAGAAGAATAAAGCTACTACAAAAAATGCAGTTTATTCAAAGTTTACCTTTCAAACACTAATTTTCTTTACCCTTTATTCTACCACAAGATGATACCTTGCTTAAGATCCGGGAATGTAATGTGGTTGATGTCACCATATCTCAATACAGGGATGTCTACATTTTGAGGATTATTATAATCCAAGAGATCAGTCAGTTAAAGCAAACAGCATCTGACCTGGATCCTGTTACTAAAAGACCAATCAAAACACAAATCTGACACCAGAAATGTAATCTTTTTTTGGTGTTATTGCAAATTAAACATGCTCTCAAACTAAGCAAGTTTTTATATCAATGTTAGGGCACTAAGTATGCTTAGCGCTAACACAGTGCTAAACTGCAATACTTCTCCCTGCAAGTATTGTGCCCGCAGGGTGACCGTTCCATGTCCCTGTTTCCGGCTGTTTTTTGACTGAGAAGTGGATTTTGAATCAGACTCGGGCTAGCTTTCAGCTCCCCTTTAAAAAGAACCCGTCCTGCTCTCTGTCCAAAATGTGCTAGCTCCTGGTAGGCTGTGCTCACATGCTATTGTCTGGATTACCCTGCGGAGTCTGCTGCCACCTGGACTCAACCTTGGATGAGGGACAGATAATGGACGGATAGATTGTTCATGATCAAATCTTAGGAATGCAAATCCCCGCACAAACAGGAAACCTAAAGTGGTATTTGTTTTTAGAACCACCCTTAGTGAAACTCTACTACTGGAGAAACTCTAAAAATAGTTAAATCATCACGTAGTCTGTGACTCATTGTATGGAGTTAAACTGCTTTTACCAAGACAATATGTGGTGCCAATGAAAATACATCAGGATTATATAAATGATTATTTTTCTCCCTCTGTTCATGTCTGAATATGAATCAATTCCCAAAACCACAGGGATTTGCAGTAAGTTTTGGTACGCTGTGGTACTGATCCACACAGGAAAATCAAAAAGTCATTACTCTCTGGAAGCCCAACATTAGTCATAAAAAAAATCAGTCAGTACCCTGAGTGCTGGTTTTACACCCAGTGCACAGTTGGCAACGTCAAAAATGGTATCCGGCGTAAAACCTTGGTCATGAGGCGACCTCAATTACGGTACAAAACAAAAAAGCACCAGACATTGTTATGACCAATCTTAAACATAAACTGCACAACCTAAAGGCCTGATGAATTAATTATACATGTGTTTTGTAAACAGGAGATTCTGGGTTTACAACCCAGCAATGACTCAACATCATGCTTGAGGCAAAATAACTCCCTGAACACATTCACACAACACACAACGCATTTGTTGGCTTGCATTTTAGCAAGAGCTGAATAAAATATTTTGATTATGTACAGTCAACATCTCTGGGAGTGTTACTTGAACCGAGGGGACCAGATTTCCTGACTGTTAAATGCTCGTCCAATAATGACCCACTGTGGCCAGACCTGCTACATTACTGGTTGCAACAGTGGTTTAACAGTAACAACGAAGAACTGGACTCCTTGGTCTCGAAGCGATCACCAAAAATGTTCATGTTTGTAGAACACACTTCATATGAGATGAGATTAAGGTTGAATATTGACTGATGTAGGTATTCATATGTGTCTAAAAGAACCAACGTTGGGAGGAATACTGTTAGATAATGTCACTCTCTAAGCTAACATTAGCTAACATTAGCTAGCTGTATGTTTGTAGCTGACTACTCAGGACATAATGTTATCTAATGCGATCAGAAAGTTGCAAAAGAAATCATCAAATGTTGTCACTCAGTTTTCTAATTTCTGATTACCAAACACATTGCCATGTGTTTAACCTATTTAACCATACGTGATTCAACTTGCGGTACAAACACAAACATTTTTAACGACTGCCCCTAATCCTTTTGTTTGATTAATTGTCTGCATTTTTTTTACTGGCAGCAGCAGCTGGTATGACATAAAACATAGTTAAGGCCATTGTTCCATAGATTCTGGCACCCAGCAACACAGAAACACTCTGGTGTGATCATGATGTTGGTCGTAAAAGTGTCTATACAAGGCTGGACTCTAAATATGAAGAAACAACAAGCCTACCCTGTAAAGCTCATTAGCATGCTGTATCTGTTTTTTTTTTTTTTTTTTGGTCTAGATTGTTCGTGTGTACAGAACTGAAGTTTGAAAACACCATGTTGTAGATTACTTAGTTTTTTGTTGCTGGGCAATTTCTTATCTGGGAATAGTGACTTTATTAAATTTCATGACATTTCAGCTTTTTTTTTTTTATCTATCTCAATCTAATTTAAATCTTGACAAGGAAGAGTGAGTACATATCACAGTTGGGTTTATTTAAAAATCTAAATGTCAAATAAAGAATAAGATGGCCACAGTATATAAAAAAAAATATGTATTGTGACAGTGAGACACAGTTCTGTACTGTTCATCCCCTCAGAAAAATGCCCATTTAAAGGCAGAAACCACTCACTAAAACTTGGAAATCATTGCCCTGTAAAACATTTGAGTCTGATTTACTGACTTAATTTCCATCCTCTCCTCTTCCTATGACTCAACGCTGACTAACAACTGATTCAGTCACTTTCTTTACTAAATCTGCAGCGCCTTCATTTAAACCAGAAAAAGTAAGTCAAATTCTAAAGAAACACGATCAACATTATTCCGACATTAGGGTTGTGGTAAGTAATACCACACATTTCCCAACATGCTGAAACCTTATCTGAAGTACGAAAAGATCTAGCCCTCTTCTAAGAATGAACACTTTATCTACTGTATAGTTTTCTGACTAAAGACTCCTTGAGTGCAAATAGTGAACTTGCTTGCAGCTGCACCACCCTGGTTTACACATTTCAGTGCATTCATAAAGGAATGCATTGAAATGTCAATATGTCCATCTACAGCATTGTGAGTGCAGTGAGTCCAGGCTACAGCAAAGAACAAAACTACAGCCTTTTTTTCTAGCCACCTTTCAAGCCTATAGAGATACCACAACTAAATTTTTTTGTTAGTTGGGGTATCACTTTCAGATGTCAACAGCTGATCAGGGTCTGGCCAGTGTGAGACAGAAACCCTGAACCGATGGAGCATCACATTTTCAGTGACCGGTCAGTGCAACTCTCTTTCAGGGCAAGCGGAGGCCACTAATACCCCTGAGGGTGTGTGTGTATGTGTGATAGGGATGGTTTTGGGGGGTTGTTTAAAGACTGATAGTAGCTGTCAACCCTCTCCAGCCCTTCAACCCCTGGCAGTGTCTTGTGCGGGTTATAACCCTCACACACACTGTGTGTATGAGTGTGTATTATCAGGAATGGAGGGGCATCCTAATGAATGACCTTTAACCCCCAGAAAGGGGATCCGGGCAAAGGAAGTTGAGAAGAGAGGTGAAGAGGGGAGATGGAGGGTAAGGGGATGCCTGGCGCCACATTATGCCTCCTGTCAGTCAAACGCTCACAGGTGCCCCACCCATGGGTGAAACACTGGCTCATTCACTGAAAGTGAGCACCACTTCATGTCAACGGGTCCACCACCGTGAGACAAAAACAAAAACACTACGCCGACACGCCACAAGGAGTCAGAAGGTCAACAGGTCAGGGTTCAGAGCTAGTTAGTATCAACTCCACAAAAACAAGTTTATTGTGAAATTATGAAATGCCATCTTTTCACAAGAGCAGAGATGTGATTTCAAAACTGGTCAAGATAGAAAAGAGGGGTATAATGTACAGTTAATGAGTCAGGTAATCAGGGTTATGACAACACCATTACCCTCTGACAGCACAGAGAATAAATAGATTAAATAAACAGGACTATACGTACATAAATATTGTGTCATGAGGTGCTAGTTCATTCGGTGCACTTATATAATTCTTACTCAGATACACTGGTCTTGGAATGAACATGCTTGATAAAGTTTTATGGAGATTATGGAAATTCTATGTAAAAGAAGACTGTGGTCGCTTTAAAAAATAAAACTTGTGTCTTTTGCGCAGGCCTTTTATTGCAACAAACAGTTCAGCAACATCATTATATCGGACAACAATCAGCCAAGCAGGAAATGGTGATGTTGTTATACAGCAGGTTGCACATAGAGATAAATAGATGGTTTGACAAAACCTTAGCATGAGAGGCTGCTGTTTTTTGCCTGTTTGAAACCAACATCAGTGATGTTTCTTCTAATCTCCATTTCAATGATGTTTCTTCTAATCTCAACGAAGTGCTCTTTAAGCTTAACCATATGTTTATTATTTTAACCATGGCACTGAAGATACTTTAATCTCAATGCATTGCTTGTCCGAACAGGGATGCTTTGTGCTTAAACCTGGGCACAGATCTGACAAAATGATGGCTGTTCCAACTGTAAAATAAGGGTTTGATGCTGGCAACAAGAAACATACTGAAACTACCTGTGACTCTATTCTTTTTGTAAAATTTTCCTTCTGAAATTCTGCCTTTTCCTGTTCAGGAAAATACCTGTGGTGCATGGAGTTGAACTGCGCTGGTGGTCGGTCTACCACTTTGGTCTTCTGTAGGAATTCACATCATTAAAACACAATAATTTCTGTATCAGCCTTTGCTAAATCTGAGTACTGTTTAGTGACAAAATGGCAAATGATAATTGCTATTACACTACAATAATACAATTAAAAATTATTAAACTTTTACAGTTATACCTGGTAATTTTGTATGCTGATGTAAGCATTTAGATTAGTGCTGTGCCAGAATGTCTTGACTTTTGTTTGGCGACCTCCACTGTGTACACAAGTTCAGAACATCCTCGTTTCTTACTCACAGAACTGTTCAGCTGAATGTGTCTTGTTTGGTTGAGACCAAATGGTTGCACAAAGTTTATTCTCTGACTAGTTAGGTATCTAACAAAGAACACTCTGCTCTTACTGATGCTGTAATTGGTATGTTCTGAAAAATTCCCAGAAAATTTCTTTAGTAAAGTTGAAAGGAAAAATGTCATCATCGTTCAGCACCCCTGCATGCACAGATCCTTCAAAACCAGATTTTACTGTGTGGTTTATGCTTTGGGCAGGGAAAGTGAAATAGTAAGTATTACTTGGAGAAGATTTCCTGGCCAGGAATGAATGTGTTTTGGACTCTGTGAGACTGCTGTGACTGAAGGTTTTTGCTGGCAGAGCTCTGTGGAAAAAGCTGCAAATAGCTGCAGGTAATCTGCAAAACTGCAGCAGCACAGGAACATGCACATACAAATTGTAAAAGATAGGCCCTACTGGTTGGGTGACCAGGTCATCTGTGGCTGGCTGAAGGTTGTTTCATCCCCACCCCCTGTCTTGACTGGGCCAGGGTTTTTAATGCAGCTTTAGCAGGGTCAAGGCTGGGTCACCACAGAAACCTAATGACTTCCTCCTAATACAGACATGATGTATGAGTGCTGTGATAGGCCCCTGCAATGACCAGCAGGTAACCCTGAGAGAACCAAGGAGAGAAAGAGATATTGAGAGAAGAAACCTTCGGATTCTCACAAGCACTCATCTTATATCGATATGTGGACAATATATTAACTAAAATAATATTACATGTTAGGAAAAGCATCTGGCTGCTGCTCCTCCTGCAGTAGGCGTATTGTATTGTTTTCTGTTTTACCTGTGCATTCAATGCGTGTTGTTGCTTAGGCAATTGAACACTTGATAACTAACTCTTAACTTAATTACACGAATTAGCCTAACAGCGACCAACTCAACAGTTGTAATACATGCTTGTACTATTCAAGCCTTAAAGCATCTTTTGAATTATTATTATTATTTCCTTAGACCCACTAGTTTTACTTAGCATCTAGCTAATAGCCATGGCTTCTCTTTCTCCTTGCGTTTCTCCTGCTCTGGCTCGCTCAGTGTGCCTTATGTTTAGCTTTTTCTTTGCCTCCTTCAGTGATATTGGTATTCGCAATAAAAGTAAGAGATTTGCAGCGCTGGAGGCGAGGTTGAAAGCTAGCTTAGCATGCTAGAGTTAGCTCCCCTCCAGCAGCTCCCAAGCAGCCGGGAAGCCAGGCAGACTGGGTGACATTCCGTAGGGGGCATAACAAGCCTTCACCAAAGGTTCACCACCAGCCAGTTCATATTTCCGATGTTCCCACTGAGCGACACCATTGAGAAACCTACTCTGGTTATTGGCAGCTCTATAGTCAGAAATTCAAAAAAGACAAACTCTGATCATTGCGCCAGATAGGAAAATTCTGCAGATCAGGCAACACCTTGGTCCTTCGGGCTCTTCTGTTCAGTCAAGTTTCAGGAACCTCAATGTTGCATTTGACAATCTATGTCCTTAAATCAACATTTAGGACAGATGCTCAAAAACTGCCAGTCCAGTGTAGATCTAGAGATGATCATACACACATTTTACTTATCTCGTTTGGA
Source organism: Helostoma temminkii (assembly GCA_900302695.1). Lineage (NCBI taxonomy): Eukaryota > Metazoa > Chordata > Actinopteri > Anabantiformes > Helostomatidae > Helostoma > Helostoma temminkii. Next base: position 161,396 of record OMLM01007987.1, read on the forward strand.
CTATTGTAATTCCTCTTTCACTTGTTTTAACAAACAGCTCTAAATCGTCTCAAGAATTATATAAATTATATAAATTACAACCACACCTAAAAGGGTGATTCATAAAAACATAACAAAAATAAAGACCACTCCACTTACTGAACAAAATAAAAACGAAACAATTAAATGTTGACTACTAAATATCAGATCTCTCTCATTTAAATCATTGTTAGTAAATGACTTGATAAGTCACCATCAAACTGATTTATTTAGTCTTACAGTAATGAGTCAACCCCCGCAAGTCATATTAATCACCATATTCCTAGAAACACAGGTCAGGGTGGAGGAGTGGCAGCAATATACCACTCAGGTTTATTAATCAACCATAGACTTAAATATAGTTATAACTCATTTGAGAGTCTCTCGCTCAGTATTTCACACCCCAGAATTCCAAAATCAGTTCTGTTTGTTATTTTGTACCATCCTCCTGTCCCTTACTCTGAGTTTTTAACTGAATTTTCTGACTTTCTGTCTGATTTAGTTTGTAAAACAGATAAAAGAATTATATTGGGTGACTTTAGCAGCTATGTAAATGTTGATAATAACTTCCTTCAGTATTGCTTTTAATTTATTATTAGACTTGATTGGTTTCACCCAAAATGTAAATAAACCCACTCACTGTCTTAATCACACACTCGATCTTGTTCTGACTTATGACATTGAAAATGAACATTTAGTAGTATTTCCCCAAAACCCTATTTTATCTGACCATTTTTAATAACATTTGAATTTACTATAACAGATTGATTCAGTACCTAAGAAGGAATTCCATTTCTGTAGATGTCTATCTGAAAAAGCTGTTACCAAATTCAAGGATATGAGTCCATCATGTCTTACTCTAGTGCCATTTACCAACACAGAAAAGAACAGCTTTCCAAATTGTACTCCATTACAAGTCAATTATCTTGTTGATACTACTGCAGCTTAACTGCGTACAGTACTTGATACTGTTGCCCCTCTGAAAAATAAGTGAGTGAATCAGAAGAGAATAGCGCCGTGGTATAATACCATGGTTATAGAACGATATCCAATCTGCCCTTTATGTTTAAAATCCTCGAAAAAGTAGTTGCTAAGCAATTATGTGACCACCTGCTCAGGAATAACCTGCATAAAGATTTCGAGTCAGGATTTAGAGCACATCATAGTACAAACAGCTCTGGTGAAGGTCACTAACGATCTTCTATTAGCTTCAGACAGCAGATTTCTCTCTATACTTGTCTTGTTAGATCTCAGTGCTGCTTTTGACACTTTAGATCGCATCATCATCACACAGACTGGAACATGTCATTGGGATTAAAGGAAAAGCACAAGGCTGGTTTAAATCTTATCTGTCAGACAGGTTCCAATTTGTTCATGTTAATGATGAGTCTTCCACACAGACAAAAGTTAGCTATGGAGTCCCACAGGGTTCTGTGCTTGGAGAGATACTTTTTACTTTATACATGTCTCCCCTAGGCAGTATTATTAGAAAACACTCTATGTACTCTTGGCTATATTTAGCCATTAAACCAAAAGAAACTAATTAATTAGTCAAACTTCAAGAATGTTTAAAATACATAAAGGCCTGGATTTTCTGCAATTTTCTACTTCTTATTTCAGACAAGACAGAGGTTATTCTGTTTGGGCCTAAACCTCAGAGATACGATGTCTAATCATCTAATCATTTGATGTCATAGGATGTCCCAGTAACATCTTAAAAAGCCTCCAGCTGATCCAAAATGCTGCAGCCAGAGTTCTGACTGGAATTAGAGAGATCATATTTCTTCTACATTAGCTTCCCTGAACTCCCTTTAAAATCTAGGATATAATTTTAAATCCTTCTCCTCATATATAAAGCATTTAATGATCCATTCCCTTCATAGCTTAAAGACCTCATAGTACTTTTAGTACATTTGAATTTACTATAATAGATTGATCCAGTACCTAGGAAGGAATTCCATTATAGATGTCTATCCGAAAAAGCTGTTGTTGTTGTTTTTTATTTGTGACCTGTTGTTCTTTTCTCTCTTTCTTTCCACTCACCCCAACTAGTCAAGGCAGATGGCCACCCACCCTAAGCCTGGTTCTGCTCGAGGTTTCTTTCTTTATTAAAAAGGGATATTTTCCTCTCCACTGTTGCCTAGTGCTGCTCAAGGGGGATTTGTTCGGTTTTCTGTATTATTTAGTTGTATTGTAAGGTCATGAAGTGCCATGAAGTGCCTTAAGATGGCTTTTGTTGTGAATTTGTGCTATATAAATAAACTTGAATTGAATTAAAAACGACTTAAATGGTATTTAAACGGGATTTATTATGTGCAGGCAGAAGTGGGGCAAAAAGTGAAGGCTTGCTCTGTCAAATCTGTCTAACCAAATCGAACAATAAATCCCAAGTTATTATTGGTTATTACATTATTTGTGCACTCAGAAAGTATGTAGAATAATGACAGAAGCATTGTTCACAGCTGCATTTGTTGTATCGCACATACAATTAACAAAGGCTAATGTTAGTCACAAAGTTACAGCTAATAACATGAAGTGGGTGCTGCTCATAACGTTACTACACAACTAACATTACTGGTAAGCAGTGTATGGGTGTTTTGTGTGTGGTTTGTCTCGATTATTTAGGTCTCCTGAGAGACTTACATCATAACTTTTTATTTTCATTGCATTTATTCCCATAGTTCCTCCATAAATTTTTTATATATATACTGTTCGTTCAGCTCAAAATCTGAACTGCAGGGTACCACTACACTATCAAACGTTAGCTGGTTTTCTTTTCCACCTTAGCAGCAAATTAACAGAAATTTAACTTTTTATTAGTTTGAATGTGTCTGCAACAACAAATGTGACAAATACTTCAAACCAGTTGATGCATTAAGCATTTTTCTCATGAGATAGTAAGTCAACAAGAAAAAGAACAATGGAAACAGAGTAAAGGAGACAGTGAGGAAAGCAGGAGAAGAAACAAGAGTGATGGAAAGGGAGAATATTAATTTAAGAGTGAGGAAAGTTAGGAAGGACAGAGGCACAGCATCCCAGCAAAGAGCAACCACCACTGGATGATAATTTGCTACAGCCGTGAGACTGCATTCTCTGACTGCTGTGGTGGCTTCAGGGGAGGACATGACTGTGTGTCTGTGTATGTGTGTGTTTGTGTGTCTGTGCGAGCAGAGGAGGGGGGTCATTTGAGCAGGATGCTTGGAAACTCTGATTCATTCAGATTGAGTTGGGTTGTAGCAGTTAGACTGGACTGGTTTTACTGGAAGGATTACATGGCATCATAAAACCCGAAAACACCCCCCACATCTCACAGCACTGAACTTTGTGTTCCATGTTCACTTTAGGCAATGTAATGCTGTAAACAAACCGACATGATCTGACCTCAGTTTACCTTGTCAGGCCGTATTCACACAGACATTTGTCCTGCATCAAAACAATGCTACGTAGGTGGGTACGTGTTGTTTGATCTATTGGTGAAACAATAATATGATATGGAGAGTCCAGTTGGAGGATCAGATATATGCTTTTAAAAAGTTTATTGAACAAAGCGCACAGGATTTTCCGACTCTGGGAAATTCTTTAGTTGTGCGGTAGAAAGGCTGTATGCTGTTCACATTGCAAAGTTATCACCAGGAATACGCTCATGCATATACATGACTACTACAACCAGATTTAACTTGTTCTGTGCAAAATGCTGCACCATTTTGGTGGAGCCTACTGTCACTGCTGTGTAACGTGCTTCCAGTGTCTTCATAAGTACAGGTAGAAAGCAGTTGGTTGTCATAATATACATAATATACATGTTGTACATACTTTGCAGATCTTTTGTCACAGACAATCACAACATCACAGTGGTGAGTTATTTTCTCCAGTGATTCTTTTAAGAACAATTGGGATTCTAAGACAATGGCAAATAATGTCATCAAACTAAACATTAGCTTTACATAACTGAGAGACGTACTGTATGAGGCTGCATCCAGTCAAAACGTTTAGTTGTGTTATAGTTGTGGTATATTTTTATCCATACCATCCTAGATTTGTTTGTTGTTTTTTTATCTTAAGTCTAACTACTTTTTGAATCATGATGTTTTAGTCTTTGCTTTTTTAGATTATGGCAGCCACATCAGCACATCATGTACTTCATTGTTTGCTGTCTTCTGCAGATTATTTGTGACTATACCACACAGACCTGAAGCTTCACCTGCGCTTGTGATGCTTGGAAGACTCTCCTCAGCAACAAGTGGGGCTTTTTCTTCTCCTTTTAACTTCTGTAGTTCCTTCTTCTCCGTTTTGAAAAGTCATCAGTAAAAATTGGATTTCATGTCATGTGTGCTGTTCAGAATGCCATACAAAAATAAGATATAGGCCATGTTTGCCTGCAGTTTAAACATAACCTTATTCCTTACTCACACTGGTGACATTTCATTGATTTTCAATAGAATGAAGTAGACATACAATACAAGATACCTAGGTCAATCCTGCTAGTGTCAGCACAGACGGAGGGAGTCACTAACACATAGACATCAACATCAACATTTCTGAAATACAGATCTCTTGTTGAGGAAAAACAACACATTACCTATCAGCCTACAACTGTCTTGAATGCTGTATCCAACAATATAACATACATTTAATACATTTCTGAAAAGACTGTATCCACATAGTCAAATAGAATTTACATGTGATTTACGTGTTTTGTTTTGTTTTGTTATTCATTAATGTTATCCAATCATGTAGTGCCAGTGATGAACAGGAGAAACACCTTTTATCCTGATCCTGATATTCTGAAGATAGTTAACCAGTAAAGCAAATTAACTGAAATGTTGTGTTCATGTTCATTTTAGATTTTGATTGGATGCAGGTGTGGACACATTGTGAGATAATGGGTCAGACTTTGTCATCATTTGTTTTGTCTGCTGGGGCTTCTTAAACATCTGGGCCTTATATCTGTGCGAACAGGAATATTCATTATCATAAATTATTATAAATTATATGTCCAACTTCTGCTTATTTAACCCACATATGGGTTAAATGATGGGATTTGTACACATTTCTTTGTCATGACAGTCACATTAGACATTTAGACAAGTTAAAAGTTTAAAAGCCAAACATTAAAGAGTTTCCCACTTCAGTATTCATGTCCAGAGTCCTAATATTGTATGTGCTACTTCACTGGCATGGTTTATTGGGGCACTCATGGAACTGTTGCTTATCTTGATACTCATTTTTCGTGCTGTGACAAGCTGTAGTGAAAAAAAAGTCCATAAAGTAAATAAAATTTAAATTAATAGGGAGTGGATAACAGAGCAACTTTATGAACACTAGGTGGTGACACACTGCCACACACTGTCTTTTTCTCTCTGCTTATCACACACATGCACACACCACAACCTTGTGTTTCTTTGTGAGGAAACTCACTGACGTAATGCATTCCCTAGCGCCTTACTCTAACCCCTAACCGTCACAACTAAATGCCTATCCCTAAACAAAACCTAATTCTAATTCCAAACTCTCTGTACGTACTGTAACACATCTCATATTGTAAAATATCAAGTTACTATATAAAGGTGATTTTCATGTATTTCCCATTTACAGTTATTTAAAGATTCTTTTTTATTTTTTAATTTAGTACTTTTCTTGACAATCTATACATTTTTAAAATTATATTTATGAATCCATCCATTTTCTAAACCGATTAGTTCCCATAGGTGTTGCGGACGTGCTGGAGCCTATCCCAACTATAATATGGGCAAAGGGCAGGGTATAGTACATATAGACAAAGACAACCATTCACACTCTCACCTACGGACAATACAGAGTCTCCAATCAACCTGACTGCATATGTTTGGACTGAAGGAGGAAGCCGGAGTGTCTGGAGAGAACCTATGCAAACACGGGGAGAACATGCAAACTCCATACAGAAAGACCCTGGTCGACCCAGGTATCAAATCCAGGAGTTTCTTGCTGTGAGGCGACAGTGCTAACCACTGCACAACCGTACCGCCTATATTTATACAACATTAATTAAATTAATTAAAATATTTATTATTCTACAGTGGTTTAGTGGTTTAGAATAAAAGGAAGAGAAAGAAAGAAGGAACATATGGACTGAGCACAAAAAAAGGAAAATTATAGCAAAAAAGAGGGAGGAATAAAGGCATAAAAGGTATAAAATACATGGAGGAAAACGTGGAGATGGCAAGAGGGGATGATTGAAAGAAGACAAACAAAACAGAGAAGATGCAGGGAGAGAGAGAAAAGGGGAGGAAGATTTGAAAAAGGAGAGGAGGAACAGTAAAGGGAGAAAGAGGAAAGAAAGGGGGAGAGAGCATCTGTTTCCTGTCTGGAATCCAGCTGGAGGAGGAACAAACGACAAAAGAAGAAGAAGAAGAGGAGGAGGAGGAAGTACCAGTCGGCCTGAGAACCTGTCACACACACACACTCACACACTCACACACACACACAGACTTCCTCAGGGAAAAAACAAGTCCTACTTCCTCCTCTCTGTGTATGTGTATTAACAGATGTGTGCACTATGCTATCAGTTAGCTCAATTATGGATGATGATTTTCAGTTTTCACACCATATGCCTGACATCTATGCTTCCTGTGGGTATCAGCTTCCTGTGGGTATCAGCAATAACTTGACATATTGAGCTTTTTCTTTTGATTTTGAAGTAGTTGAATCACGTTTTTTGGCCGTCCCTTCACTACAGTAGGATCAACCAGTCATCTCGCTTGACACACAGGCCATTGTTGATATGGGTGCTTATATTGATGGCGTCAATCTGCGCCCCATTATACATATATAAAGCAGTACACTGCATCTGCAGTATTAACATTTGGTGCGGACACCAGTAACCGAGGGGAATCATTTTTATATCCCTAATTTGCAAGTTGATACTTGGACAGCAGGTCAGTGGTCAAAGTTTTTGTGTAAGGTGTGATCGGAAAGTAAAAAAAAAAAATTAACAGTGTGAACTGGTATGTGTTCATCTTTCCACTTATTTTATACACAAATACATTCGCTAAGATTTAGTCTAAATAAATGTTTAAAGAATGGTAGAAGTCAGATCGGTTTACCCTTCAGTGCGACGGCATGATTGTATGTGAAGTGGGGGAGGAGGTAGGATTTCCTGATTTGTTTGTTCCCCTCACACACTTTTCTTCCTGGTCCATGCTGGATTTAGACTTCCTGTTCAGAGCTATTCTCAGAGCACACACACACACTCATATACACACTCATACATACATATGCCCACATTCATAATCAAAAACAGTAAGTGTCAGTGTATTCTGACAAGTGTGTGGCCATATTAATGAGAATAATAAAAACTACACTTGAAATAAAATTAAGTAATGCATCATTCATCAGTCAAAATTATATTTGTGTCAGGAATAAACGCTAATAAGTTGTTTCATATATGTTTATGTTCAACATTTAAATCCAACAACTGTGGAGCTGTTGAAAGGTGTATTTTTATATCACGTGCCCCTGAGGTTAAACTTTATGTGAATGACTTGCCATTAAAGAATCCCCATTTAGATTTAAATAAATTGCTCAGCTCCTTTTCAACCACCTGGTGTGAATAAAAGCCAATAATACCATCACACACATTTACAGTGCAGGTTTCAGGCTAGTTTTTCTCACAGCTTTGACATTCAGTAGGATTAGCCATTTCCAGTGTGTGTGTGTGTGGTTCCTGTTTACCTTCATAAACAAAGAACTCCCTCTCCCTCAGGTCATTATACATCATGGTCACTCTCTCCTCCATAAAATTCACTTATACCTCATTCAGACTGAACTGAAAGTGTCAAAACATGTCAACTGAATGTGATTCTCCTCCTCACTTTTGTGCTCTGGTTGGTTTGGGAGAACTGAGAATTTCTTTCCTGTGGATTATCTGACTGGGTTTGCAATGTTCTTTTTTTTATTTGTGCGTGGACAGAGAACTAAAACACAGCAGCTGTGGATAATTTAGCATTTCTAGACTGAAGCAAATGCACTGTACAGATGACTTTGTGTACATTTAGTTTTATGGCGAGGTTTTAACTTTCACCTGTTATCACTGCTACATCATACATATGACGAAGAAGGGGTGGAGACCACCTCTGCTCCTTAGCCCACAGTTGGCCAAGAGGGGGCTCATCAGTCGTCAGTGTCCGCAGAGATGGTAATTACTGTTAGGGATGTTTGTGTGTCTGCAGGATCTTCCAGCGACAAAACATCAAACCACAACAGAAACGCTGTCTCTTCCTCTCATGTTATTTATAGGCCTGTTTATTAGACACACACACCCACCCAACACACACACACACACACACAGGTTGTATTGTGTGCCTGTGTGTGTTTTTTGCAGCATGATGGATACGTTTTGTGCACGTGTTGGTGTACATGCGTGACTGTGTGTGTACACATCTTTTGATCAACCTGATGAATGAGTTCACAACATCTGTGTATGTGTGTGTGTGTCAGTGCAGCACAGGAGTGGGATGATTTTGCTGAAAACATCAAAGCAAAGAGTAGAAAGCAGTATTCAGACATCCTACCACACACGGAAACAAATTTGTACTAAACTTGTAGTGATGCTCATTGACAAAACTCATCCCTATCCCTGACCCTAAACCTTAGCGTAAAACCACGTTTTAACCCTCAAACAGCTCTTTGAAGAAATGACAAGTAGCCAACGTGTCATCATTTTCTAAAAATGTCATCAGTCTGAAGTTTCAGCTGGAACTCACAAAAACAGTGCACGCACACAGAAGCACACACAGGTCTGAGTCAAAGCCCTGGATGAAGGAGGATGGCTGGACAGAACAGTTTCTGACAAATGCGTGCTCTTTTATAACCACACAGCTTCTGCTGTGTGTGTGTGTCTGTATGTGTTATTGTTAACATTTTAGTAAACACCAGAAATATGTTTACATTTTTACAGTTTGTATGTTGAGATGTTTCTGTGTTCTTACACATTAGAAGATATCATACTTTCAGATTAACAAAAGGTGGTGGAATAAAACTAGAATCCATAATCTTCACTGTTGCACTTGACATTAAGATCATATAAGTTGTATGTTGTAAGAAACCTAAACACCAGTGCAGAGGGTTTGACAGGAAGAATAATGGTGTAGATCCCAGTCCACCCTGTTCACACAAAGCACCAGACCAGTGATAAATTATCCAGATTACAAAATGCAAAACAAGTAGCCTAAATGCTGAGCTTCCACAGTATGCAAGGTATAGCATGTTTCTTGAAATGGAAATAATAATTTTAGTTTATTTTAGTATATTATATATATTAAACTACATTTACATATGTTCCATGAGGCTTGTATTTTCAGATATTAAAAATTCATCTTGTATGTGATTATTATGAAGCATTAAATTGTGTTTTGAGTTTTTGCTTGAGTTGGTCATCAGGCCCTCTGCGCAGAATTTTATAGTTAAATTTGGTAGATGATTGAATTCATTAGTAAAAACACTATGAACTATACAAATGTCTTCAAAACAAATCGTGTCATTCCAAAGAAAAAAACCTTACTTGAAAAACTCTATGAATAACATTTGGATTGGCTTTGTGACTGCATGTGTTTGTTAGTCAGTGAGTGTATTTGTGTCTGAGACAGCTCACCAGTCATTTTTAGAGAAATCTCACCACTGGTAACACTTAAGCAACAACAAAAGCCCATTTAGCTAATTCTTAGTTGCTTTCCATGGAGTCTGACTGTACTCGAGTCACCCACTACATCAGCAAGTTGAAACCATTCGAAAATAATCCCCATGGATCAAAAAGAAAGGGGGAAAATACCCTCATACCTCTCCAAACCACAGTTTCATCACAGGGTAATCCTCGAGGCCATTGTTAGCTTAGCATAGCTTAAGGTAGCTTGCATGCGGCTAGGACTGGCAGTCCCGTAGGCCGAGGCTGCTGAGCAAGGGGCTGCTGCTGTGGTCAGCACAGGGCGAGGTAACTCGAGCTGGGGCTAAAGATCGGGCGGTGTGGTCATGAGTGTCCAAGGGTGTGGAGAAAGGGAGACTGGAGGGATTAGCCAAACTCACCTTAGCTCTGACTGGGACACCCATGAGTCACTTCTGAAGAATGGAAGAGCAAAATAAATATACTTGCAGGAGATGTTAGGTAACTGTTACCTTGTGTGGTTGTCTATGAGTAAGTCGTGATCTCTGTGTGGCTCAATGAGGACTCATTCCTGACACTACAGCTTTTTAATCCATCAAACTATTTACCCATCAGCTTTTTAGATAACAATATTATGAACATGTCTTTCTCAAGTAGGTTGCAGATAAATCCAGCGCTGGTTGGTGATACTGTTATATAATAGTCCCCTATTGGCCAGCTGTTGTCATATGTGTTTTTGACAGTTACACAAAAAAAATGTTAATAAACTATCAGTAGTGTGTTCAACAATGTCTAGAATGTTTTTCAAGATTCATCACTTCTTCTAAAGGTATTTGCTCCTTTGTGTGTTGTCCATTCGCAGGAGAATGAACAGTCGTGTGTATAGAGCATTTTTGATATGGGATCCCTCAAAATTAAAACAGTCTAATCACAACATCAAGCTAATAATTATCTAAAGCCCTGTAACAAAAATTTCAGATGACTGTCTGAGAACCAAAACAATCTTAAAACTATACACTCCTTGCACGATCGTGCACCTCCTGCATGCCTCCACGTAGTCGGCCTCCAGTGCAAAGCTACCATCAGCCTTAGCTCTGCCTGGGCAATAAACACGGCTTCTTGCGTTATACAGGTCCAGTTTCCGTCTGGCATGTGGCTGCAACGGGGTTTTTCTTTCTTTCTAGGACTTTCTCCTATGTTCGTTTGAAATAGGATTATTAATAATTTTTATAATTTTTTTATAAATTAAGCTAGGTGGCGCGTAGGGCTAATTTTGTAATATTCTATTCTTATTTGAATAACAACAGAAGGTTTCTATGTAACATAACAGAAACATGCAAAGGACCATCCTGTACAAATAAGGGACAACACTTTTTTCTTAGAAAATGTGTAAAGTATTAGTTAGCTAGCTAGACTAGTTAGCTTTAAAGACAAAATTAAACAAGCAACGTGTATAAATTTTATTTAAATGTCTTTGTGATTTAAATAAAATAAATATCAGCCTGAATACTAAATCGAAATTAGAAGTACTAAAGATTTGGCTTCCCTGTGATTCTGAAATGGACATACATAAGAACTTCAGAGCATCAGAATCAGAGCACACATGGAGTAACTAGAGAATGATTTCTGACCTTATTGGACACGATTATGTAAAAACTAAAATCTGAGTTGGACTTTTGTACAGTCAATCATGTACCTCACCCGGTAGCTGGCTCCTAAACCTCTCAGGTGATATCAGTGCTTCGTGAGAGCATGCATATGAGACAAAGTGTTACTTAAACGTACTGTTTCCTGAACCCCAGGTGGAAAATATAATAATAATGATTGATAGTTACAACTCTGCAATAATGATGGGTTAGTGATTATGAATTCTGATCCAAACCATGGAAAAGGATTTGTGTCTTTCCAACACAGAAGTAGTGCATGTTATGGAAATGAATTCAGCGATCATTTCCCAACATTGTGGAATTGAGTGTCAAGTCCACTTTAAAATGAAAAGTGTGAGAAAAGTGCAGTGGATGTGGCACTGTGACGTCACAATACATCCATTCTTTGCTGCGTTGAAGTGCAACATCCTTCCTTTTGTTTTCCCTCTGCAGCTTGTTTTTATGAATTAACAGCTGAGCTGAATCAAGCACCTGCAGAAGCACCAGGGCCAGAGATGAATGAATGAGTGGAAATTATATATGCACACACAGGTGTTTGAGCAAACACACACACAGGAACTCAGACACAACAATTAACCTCATGGTCACACACTAGCCTGTTCTTGACAGATACTATAGTGTCATTACACTATTTCTATGCTCACGGGGAATTCAATTCAGTTCATTTATATAGCTCCAAATCACAACAACAGCCATCTGAAGGTATTTCACAATGAAAGGTTTAAACCTTAGAGACTATAACAACACAACTATAAATTAGAAATTATAAAAAACAAAACAAATTTGACTTGAGCAGCACTAAGCAACAGTGGAGAGTAAAAACATCCTTTAATGGGCGAAACCTCCAGCAGAAACAGGCTCAGGATGTGTGGCCATCTGCCTCGACCACTTGGGATGAGTATAAAGGGGGTCAGAAAAAAACAAGCAATAAAAAATAACAAGAACAAGCAGAAGACAAAACGATAAGCAGGTTTGTAGTGCCAGGAACTCAACACAGGAAAGTGATACCTGCAGAAAGGTAATGAGAGAGCGAGACAGAAGGAAGAAGTGCAGCTGGGAGAAGACATTCATTGGTGGTATATAAATGGCTTGTAAGAGGGGAGAAAAGAGGAGTGGAGGACTATAGCTTTATCAAAAAACTGAGTTTTAAGCTTAGTTTAAAAGAACAGAGGGTGTCTGCTTCTCGTACCTGAACTGGGAGCTGGTTCCACAGGAGAGGAGCTTGATAGCTAAAGGCTCTGCCTCCCATTCTACATTTGGAAACTCTGGGAACCACAAGTAGACCTGCACTCTGAGAACGAAGTGTTCTGTTGGGATGATATGAGACTATCAGGGCTTGATCATTAAGTATTTTAAATTCTATTCTAGATTTTACAGGGAGCTAATGCAGAGAAACTAATGTAGGATAAATGTACATTCTGGATTGACTGGAGACATTTGCAGGAGTTACTAGGGCATCCTATTAGTAGGCAATAGCAGCGCATGTGTCAGACACACAAAATAGCTGCTCGTTTCACACTTTAAAGAAATGAAACATTTATTTTAACATCCTTGACACTGTTTTCTTACGCTTAACATACAGTTTTATTTTAAACTGTGAACACGATATCTCAAGAATGCCTTGAGGGAATTCTTTGCCGGTACTTCCACATCATTTAAGATTTAAGATAACGTAGTAGCAAGTAGAAGCCCCATACAGCCCCGCTTTCAACTTGTGTCAAAAGTGGGATTTCAATCTTTATGCTTCTATAAAATGGTGTTGATAGGCCAAGTAAAAAAAAGTAAGTAAACAAAACAGGCGCACCTGGCGATGCATTTTCCCCAATGTTTTTATCATTCAGCTACATGCCAGCAAGCACAGAACACAACAATGGATTTTATGTTTCTTGTGTGTTTTGGAAGTCAAATTTGTTAATATAGTAACACAAAATGATAAAAATAACTATATTTTCACACAGGTGAGGGTGTGCTGAATAAAACTATAACGTTTTTAAGGTGAAATGTACCCTAGACCCCAGAGGGTTAAGGGCGTCATATACCATTTACTCTGTTGTCACTGCCGTTTTCGAAGATTGAAGATTCTCAGTCATCCTGGTCATGGCTATCCCAAAGGTTCTGTTCAGTGGCAGCAGTTCATAAAGAAAAGACTTCCTTTGCATCCAGGGAGGACGAGGCCCTAGTCTGCCCCCGTGTGGGTGGTGAATCCTCCAGACAGACACAAAGTATGTGAACAATGGCGCAGATGACGTGACCTAATCTGCGTACATGCCTCGGTCTACAGCATTACAGTATCCTGTTAGCCTTAAAGTAGCAACTTAGTAAAGTAACAGTGTTGACTATTGTTAAGATATTAACAGCCATCTCTGGATTAAAGGTTCGGTGTTTCTGTGGTTCATGTAACTATCGTACTACATGTAAATATTCCCTGTGGTAAACAATTAGGAAACTAGAGAATCCATTTTCACGTCATGGTTCTTTGCTTGTTGTTTGTCAGCCAGATTGGATTTCACAACTGTCTTACAGTAGCTGTCTGATCTCACACAGAGAAAAATGTGCGGCAGGGTGGTACCGAAGTGCAGGAGAATGCGTAAAAGCATCCAGGGATAAATAAAGCGTAAACAGTAAACAGCAGCTGGTATCAGTCGTGTGCACACAGGGTGAAAGCCACGGGGCCGCACTGTGTTCTCTCACATTCTGCAGGGATTTGAACCAGCAACCGCTTCTGTTTACATTCCTCAGTCTGTGTCTGTCGCTCGCAGACGCTGAGTCACCCACACATGGGAATGCCCTATATGTGTGTGTGTGTCATCCAGTATAAAGCAATTAGCAAATAATTTCCCCATGTGTGGGCGCAGTTCTGTGTGTATTATATATCACTGCATGTGTGTGTGTGTGGGTGAGTCAGGCAGTCTGACAGCTGATATCTAGAGCCACAGGCTACTGGCATCAACTGGGCTTTCCCTGGCAGCCGCACCTGGAAACACATAGAGCAAAGATGTAAACATGCCACCAGCAGGAGAACTGGGAGTACAGAAAATATACAGTACTGCTAATAAGATTAAACATAAACTAAATGAATCTTTATTATCTCTGGTCCTCTACACTTTAAACACATCATCTTTGAGATCCAAGCCAAAGATTTGGCTCGATGGCTGTTAGACGTTCATCTGCTAGTCAGTTACTTTGTCTGTCTGCACTTCAGTCCCGGGCAAGTACCGTACAGTGGGGCTTTTCCGAGCTCAAGCATCTGCCTGCTGGGGCTGGAAACAAGTTTGATGAGTGTATTGAGATGAAACCACACAGTGCCTTAAAACACAAATAATGACTTAAGTACGGATAAAAATAATAATTAATTTTCACATTACAGTAATTGAACTCACTGATGATTATTAAAATAGTGATTAGTGGAACTTTCTACACCTCCTCCTTAATGCTGTTCTTTTTCTTTTCATTTGTCTCTGTCCCTTCACCTCTCTTGTCATATTTTCACCATATCGCTTTCTAATTAATTCTTTCATTTCTTTCCTTCTCCACCCTCCTGTCACCTTCACCTTCTTTTACACTTTTACACTGTTTTCTCTTTCATCTCCCTATTACTTTACTTTCTCTTTTAATTCTGCTCTTATTGCTCTCTTTCTTCTTTCTTTACTTTGTCTTCGTGCCACTTTAGTTTTTCTATGCTTATTTTCCATCCTTCTCTCACTCACCCACATTTCTGTAATAAAGAGAGAGAGAGAGAGAGAGAGAGAGAGAGAGTGGGTTCTCATTTCATCTGACAGTCCCAGTTTTGCCATGACCCTGAGGCCAAATGTACTGAGTGATTTAAAGGTTGCCAGTCGTGAACAGGATTGGGCTGAAATCCCCCCCTTTTCACACAACTCATCCCCCCCAAGGACACACGTCAACACACACACAGCAGAAATGTGCATAACTCAACACTGTGACACACCTCAATCTGTCAAATACACACATTTATCCACACGCTGAGTTTAGTCGTATACAATCACACGTGGTGATAAACAAGAAAGCATCATGAAAACTACAGATAATGATTGTCCCCGTTCAGTTTGTTTTTAAAATCTCGTTGTCACTGCGCGTGTTTATTTCTGCGTTGTTATCAAGATCTGAATAATATATAATATAGGTACCGGTTTTGACTAACTCATAAGTGCAACAATAAGCCAATGTTTGATGGTTCAAGCACCATCTGGGGTGTGACATTTAGGGAGTGCTAAGGCTTACAAACAGGCAAAGTGGGGCATCCACTAATTGCACAGTCAGACACTGAACCTCAAGTTGCTGTCATGAGTCGACCCTTCTCAAAGTTACTTTACTGTGCAACTAAACTGCAGTTATGATTAAGTTTTTGTAAATAACATAGTCATCATGTTGTTATGCAATGTATTTTGTGAATGAACGAAGCAGGAAATTTATTAAGCGAAAGCAAGTCACAAAGAGCTGGTTAGAGTTGGGTTTAGTCATGAAAAGTTTGAATTTAGATTTAAATGCAGACATTGTGCGTGAATTGACTTAGATTTTTCTTTATTAACCCAACCCCCAATCTTGCTGAACCCAGCCATTAAAGACTTCAAAAAGCTGGAGACACAAAACTGGATGACTACAAGATCAGATACTTTTGAAGGAAACAGGAAGCTGTAGATTTTGGTGGACAAAAATACTTTGCCTGTGTACATTTAGTTGATCATTAACATATTTGACACTTGTAATTTACATTAACTGTGAACATAACTACGCAGTTTTGGATTAACCAACCAATTGGCTAGCAAATTTGAAACTTAGACTAAATTAGTCATTCTGCTGCCAAAAACATCAGTGACTGATGGTTACATTTATAATTAACATCTCTGGTTTTTCATTCATTCATTCATCTTCTGAACCGCTTAGTCCCCGCAGGGGTCACGGGTGTGCTGGAGCCTATCCCAGCCAGCTTACGGGCGAGAGGCGGGGTTCACCCTGGACAGGTCTCTCTGGTTTTTGCTTTTTGATTTTTCAAAGAAATAAGCAAAAATCAATGAAGTACACACAGTTGTAATGGCTTCTGATCTGACTGCTGCCCAGCTTTAACATGAGATCGAACCCTGCCAAGACTTAAAATATGACAGGAACTAGGACCAGGAGTCCATAAGAACCAGAACTTGGAGGAATCCAAACAACACAGCAGAGGATAGGTAGATGATCTAAGGTGTTTTGACTCAACGAGGTGAATCTTACTTACATAACATACTTCATAAGATGACATGACACAACAATGTACTGTTTGTTATGACAGAGATGTTGATTGGACGGGACTAGGACAGCCCCCTGTTGTGGGTTAAAGCTCACACGAACACACATGCACGTTCACAGAGGACGAATAGTGTTGATCACATGATTACATGATCAACATTTTTATATTTGTCCTGGTGGATAAAGTTTTAAGCTGTTGTTACTTAGAGGGATAAAAAAATCAATTAAATGTAGTTTATTTATGTAGCACCAAATCATAAGAAAAGTCACCTCAAGGCAACAATGTAATGTTTAGACCATACACAATATAACAAAAAAACTATAAATTATATTGTGAACCAGGTTCACAGTGGTTGGTCATCTCCATCAACCAGTTGAGGTGAGTGGAAGGTGGAGAAAGAAAAGAACAGGAGTTACAAATTAGTCTAGAAGTAACAAATGCATGGACCTGATTTTCTGCGGATGCACCTGATTTTAACAATAGTATAGCAATTGTAATTGCAAATTAATTTCAATGGCTATTTTATTTGATCTTCTGTATCTTATAATGTGAGGAACAAAAGAGTGATATACTGTAATGATAGTTTCTTACAATTAAATTATTACTTAAAACTACACAATGCTAATTAATCTAGCTGTGGCATGAGACTCAAAAACCTTTAGACACAAGAAACGCTGTCAGTGTTTCCCTGTATGGGGCCCCACAAGGTTTCAATAGCACCTGTTCACAGTCAGAAATATCAATGTTATGTAATGTACATACTGACCTACATTATTTCAGATATAATTTAGACACATATTTAGAAAACAAACTTTGGTGAATGTGATAATATTTCAATTTGCATTTTATCCAGCCCTACTGATGAAACTATAAAACAGGGCAGTGCACTCCTGGGGTGTGGTGGGTCCACCGGTATGCATCCATGTGTCACAGCCAATGTGTGGGCTTACACATAAAAAGGTGCGGTTGTTTTGACGTGCCGGGTTGTGTTTTGGTCTTTATCCTTTTCAGAGACATTTTAAAAATCTGTGGAGCTGCTGAAGTAATCATTTATGTTATTGGTAATAATTAGAGATGCCTCTCACCGTGTCTGAACTTTGTTGTTTTTTTTTATTTTCACTGAAACCAAAAGAACATTAGCGTGCTGGTTAATGTAAAAAAAGGCAAAATAGACTAATTAAATGTGATAATTAGCAGCTTGAGAAAGTCGTGTGAGGGCAAAGTATAACGCAGATGTATTTAAAATGAACTTTACTACTATTATTTTGCTACTGTGTATGTACAGTGTTGTGTGTCCCAAGGGCATCCCTTTGTGACTGGGTTTGATTTCTGGGAACAACCAGTGGCTAACTGTTTGAATGTATGTGTTTTTGTGTGTGTGTCGATGAGAGAGAAAGACAGTTATAGGTGTGTGTTCAATGGCTTGAAGCATTTATGTCTGGGTCAGAGAGGTGTGGATGTACTCTTTTTACGTCTGTACATATTGTGCATTAGGGCATGTGTGTTAGTTTGTGTGTGCGTGTGTGTGTGTGTGTGCGTGTGACTTTAGCACGCAACAACTTGCCTGTGCATCTGTGTGCTGTAGACCTGCACTCTGATTGGCCAGTGAAACGTCAACATGTTTACAAAATAAAACACAGTCAGCCAGCCATTTCCTACAGCGCTGTCTGGTCTCAGTTTGCATGTACGTATGTCTGTGTGTGTGTGTGTGTGTGTGTGTGTGCGTGCGTGTGTGAGTGAAAACACACCCGACAGACAAACATCCCGTGTAAGGCTAGAGCACGTTTGTCTCATGACACTTTAGGGAATTCACACATTTGACCCAAAACCTCAAAATGTGACCAACAATATATATATACTCACTACTTCACATGTGATGTAACATCCTGTTGGCAGCTTTTTTTTCCTAATTTCATTATTTCATCATAATTTTACATTAGCATCCATCAAGTTGATTTTTGTGTTTAAATCACTGCATGCATGGGAGTCAGTTGTGACTGATTCCTAACACATCGTGTCACCCATTGGGCAGCATCCTCTCATTGCTCCTTAGCAGTATCCAGGTGTGGTCAGACACCCACTGGATCCTGCAACCACCTGTTAATAACCTAATCAATGGTATTCAAATAATAAAGCTGGGATTTGTCTCCAGTCGATGTCTGAATACATTTGAGTTAATTAATGTTAACTTCCTCTGTGTCTGTGACACTAATTCCCCTTATATTATACCCATTTGTCTCTCCAGTGATTGTGTGAAAGTAAAAAATGTTAAAGAAAGGAGAAGTTTTTGTTTTTTTTTTTTGGTTGTTTGTTTTTTGACTTTTTTTATTGAAGTGCATAGGATGTTGCAGAAAAATGTCTCTGTTTCTCTCTGGAAGTGTTCTGTTTTCAGCAGTTTTTTATTTAATATTGGGAGTGACGCCGATGACCGTGCAGAGTTCGGTAGCTCATTCCACCAGTGGGACCGCTGAGCTGAAAAGCTGGTGGGACGCCATTCGTTGGCAGAGCACAGTGGGCAGGAGGGGTTCTAGACCTGATTAAGGGAGCTGAGGAGGACAAGTGCAGTTGAGTTGACCGCTCTGTAGGCAAGAGTCAAAGCTTTGAACCTGATGCAGGCAGCAACAGGAAGCCAGTGCAGAGATCTAAAGAGTGGTGTGACATTTAAAAATAAAAAACATCCTGTGTGGGATTCTATTACAACCACAATGTAACTGGTAAAGGCATAGTAGTATATAAATGTAATTTCTACAAGATCAGCTGTTAATGAAAGTGAAAGCTACTGTCATAAGTAAGTAAGCAAGCAGAGAAGTCAAAACACAAAGCGACTAATGAGTAAGAGGTTTAGTAACTGTAAATGCAAACGTGGCCAAATCAACTAAAAGGGGAAAAACAGGCAGAGCTTAAGTTTTAACAGTTCCAGGATTAGCATATGCTTATAGACATATGATAAATATGTCACTCAGGTTTTGGACAGCAATCACAGTGTGTGGCTGAGAGGAATAAGATTAGGGTTTAGATATTACTTCTTAGATTAATCCGTTGCCAGGTTTCCTCTGTTTGGGATTCTATTGCCTCAAAGCAAGAAAGTCATGGGTTTGCGGGTCATGGGAACCTGACAGCCAGCTGTGACTTTTCTGCCACGGTTTCCTCTGCATATTTCCATTTCCTCCTCCTAATTTAATAATTATTAAGCTGAATATATTATATATCATAGCCTGAGCTCTAGTGTGCAGTTGTCTTTCATGTTTATGTCTATATACTATAAGCATTTTTAAAAATGTGTATGCATCTACTAAAAAATGAATATCTAAACGTGGTGGACTGAAGACAGCACAGAGTGTATTTATATAAATCAGTCTTTTTTATAATAAATGTTTCTGCATAACAGAAATAAAACCTTTTGTTCAAAGCAAAGAAAACAAGTTTTGAGTCTAGACCTTAGGAGGAGAGCTTAAAGAGAGTTAGGAGAGCTTTATGAATCATTGCCACAGCCATAAGACCTGACAACACCAGTGCCACTTGTAGCCTCTTATCAGGCATATACTCAATTAAAAGTGAGTAAGAGTGGTGTGAAAGTGGCCAGCAAATGCATGGCAAATCTCCCGCCATGCATCTGCAGACTATACTTAAGCTAACTGGCTGTAGCTGTAGTTCAAGTGGCACCTTTAGGCCCAGATGCGAGGTCTTCGTTCACACTACTTCTTTGATGTTGTGTCTCTGGCCTAACAGGATGAAGGACTGATGCAATAAAAATGTTCTATCCACATATGCATTTTTGACTGATTGATAAAATTTGATTTGAAGTAGTTGTGGAAGTGTTGAGTGTCTACATGTATATCAGACAGTCTGGAATGATGGGAGGCAGAGCCAACAATGACATGTGACAGAGGTCACGAGTTAGATTTGAACTTGTGATGTTGTGGTGAAACCCTGTGAGAGACTGGTGGTGACTGTTGCCAGTTGAGCAACTGAAACCTACAGGCTGGTCTTACTGCTTCATCACCTCACTGAGCTCATTAGCGTGGCACGATCTCAGTGTGATCTTCACATTTACTTTTTATCACTTCTTAAATCAGAGTCTCCCTCGTCTTTTCGTACAGGTTCATCGGGTTTGTGCGATGTGAAATGTTGACACTTTTCAGGACTGTAACACAAAAGGCAAGCGATACATTAGATGCACCATGAAATGTAACAGGATCTCAGCTGCACAGTGGAGCAGACAGGACTTTATAGTAAAGCAGCAGACATAAACACAAACAGTGAATATTCACAGACTGACTATTGTTCCAGTGGAGCAGCAGCAAAAATAACTGTTGTTGTCGCATGTGCAACTCTACACTTAGGTTATGTCTCATGTTATTATTGTGTTCCAGATAAAATGAAAATGTTAAATCTCTCAGATGAACAATGTACAATGTATTATCTGGCTTAATTTTTTTTTTTTAAATCAAAATCAAATGCTTAATTTGATTCATCATGATATTAATCAGTTAACTGTTAATTAACTGTTGACAGTTCGGAATGCCATTACATTTGGTGACATGTGCATTTAATTTTTTAGGACTAGAAACACAAAGTTATACATGAAAGCTGGTATTAAACCCGAATTTAATGTCTTTGTTTTATTGTTTTTGTTCTAGGCACTTTGTAATTGTGTGCTATATAAAAGCTTTATTATGTGGGTTGCAAAATTATTCATATGATCACTGCAATCATGGTTTTGGCATCGAACTTTATTGACTGTCATACCGACATGCAGAGTTAATAAAACTGGTCAGTTTATAGTGTTACAGTTGCACTAAACCAATCTTGTTGCTGTAAATAACATAATAATCAGGATAAAAACAAGCATGATGTCATGGAAATCCACTTTTGTCTGAAATATGAACTGGCTTGTTCAGAAACAAAACTGTTTTTCTCTGTCTCATTATTCCTGTTTGTAAAGACGAGGAACACACACACTGTCTGATGTAAACACAGGTTACCTGAGCGCTGTCAGGGGAGTCATGGTAAAGCAGTACACAACACCTACGCAGTGACCTCTGACCCCAACCAATGGAATTGGACACCTTTCTGTGAAATATGTGTGAGGTGACATAGAGACAAGTGTAAAAAAGAGACACACACACCAGATGCACTTCTCATACATGGACTAGGGACACTCAGTTGAAAACATTTTATCAAGTTTCATTCATGCGCGTGCGTGTGTGTTTTTCAGTGGTGTGTCAGCGCACAGGAAGTAAATCAGTCAGTAGAGTTGGAGGTAAATGGTATTTAGTCTTTCCGAGCCCCACAGTCATGAAGCTTTGATGTGAGGATGGATATGTGTGTGTCTAAGTGAGAGAGTGTGTGAGAAAACAAGTGGGGGACTTTCTATGTCTGTGTGTAAGGGTGTGTGTATTTTTGTCGCCGGAGCGACAACACCACCAATTTGGCCTCCAGGTGTGCCTACTGATTTTGGGACAGACGCCAACTTCAAAAGGTCCTTCGTCCTCTTCGTCCTCTGACGGATGAAAGCGCAAAAAAAGGAAGCCACAACACAGATGGGGAGAGGGAGAGGGAAGCGGATCGGGGGCAGAGTGGCAGGACTGATAGAAACGAATAATAAAGAAAGGAAATAGAAGAGGAAGTCATGCAGAAGAAAGAAAGCAAGTTACAGAAAGATTAGACCAATGGAAGGAAATAATACAATGATAAGCGAATTAAAGGAAGCAAGAACAGATAAAAGTACAAATATTGTTACAGGATCTCATTCTGTGCACATATTGACCCCATATGATCTGGTTTTATATGAGATAGAGACAGATGATTTACTGTGGTGACCCCTGAATGGAGCAGCAGAAACAAGAAAAAGAATACTACCCCATGTGCCACACTGTGGTCTTAACTTTTATTAATTACAACGCATTGTCATAATACCTTTATTTTTGCATCCATAGAAAAAAGATTTTTTTCACTCTGACAAAAGACACCTGGACAACAAAGTGCATCTTTTATAAAAGTCATATGTTGAATTCATTTGACCCACATTATGTCCCCAATATGATCTGTTGACTATGGTTTCCTGCACCCGGGACACACTGAATAAGGCCAAATATGACTTGTGTAGCCCATCAGAGTGATTATTAGCCTCTTTCACTAACACCTGTAATTCCACTAGATCGAATATCCTCTTGCGTTTACTCCGGTCATTTAAGAAACCCTTCATGAGACAGCAGTGAAACATGCAAAATCCCCATTTAAATACAACCACCTCCACCATATTTGCACCTGTGGTCAATCAAGCACTTTTCCTCAGTAGATCACCTGCAATATGCCCACTAACAAACCATGCAAACTTCAAGCTTGCACAGGCAATTTCGCACCCACTATTATTGTACCATGTTTACTTTCCATTTACTTAAATAGGGAAAATAGAAAAAGAATAGTTGATCAAAAGGTTAACAGATTATTCTGGTGCTTTTTCTGCTTAACTATGTCCAGTCTAGAGTCATTTAAATCTATATATGACGATAAAAGACAGACTATAGTGATAGTTACTCTATGTACTATCCTCAGAGGCATAGAACTGCATGTCTACTGTCTACAGCAAACAAGATAAAGACAACAGATACAGGGGGCAGTATAGTGACAGGCCTCGCAGGAGCTTGAGGCTGACAATAGTATATATTTTAGTGTCAATAAATCACTTGAAAAGGCAAAACCAACAAGGTTTCATCAACAAGTACATCTCTCAGCACTGTACACTGATATATTCACTGCAGTATTTGTGCTGTCAAAACATAAACACAGGAAGACAGATTAGCCATTTAATAGATGCAGAAAAATGAAGAGCAGCTGAAGCTCTTTGAGAACTAACTTCTCTTTTAGGCTTCAGTTTAAAATTTTCTTTGGGCCATCACCTGAGTGTCACTTTGAAAGTCAGCAGCCCTATTGGGAAACATCAAGATGCACGCCAGGCGAGGTTAAAAATCACAATTTTCTGTGACCTCACCACCACAGCCGTCTGTCTGGCTCGCTGCCTCTCCTTTCCCTGTCAAAACCACCGTCTGTTACCCAACCCGAGCAACAATGCAGACTAATCATAGTTAATTCTGCCGCGATTAGCCAGGTATAGCGCCACAGGATGAGTCACACTCAGACAGACACAATCGAAAGCAAGAGGGATTTCAGGTAGGTGTGCGTCGCTGTTACAAATACAAGACAGACAAACAGACACCGACAAGCAGACAGGCTGGCGCGCACTTACACAAGCATGCCACACACTGCGCAGGTCAGCCTTTGAGAAGTCTACAGTTATAAAACAAAATGTTATTACAGTATTATATGAAATCAGAATTCCAACAGGGAGATACAAGTCAAAGAATTTGTCCTAAAAACTGCTACTGTTTTGAGTCTAGGTTTAAGAAAATCTATCAAGGCCATAAACAAATATGTTAACGCCTACGGATCTTTCTTAGTCTCAAAATTGGCTTCTTAGGCTTTGTATGGAAAACTTCAACAAACTGAACCCAGATCTTTTAACTCTGAGTTAAGAGACTAAGTTGATGCAGGGATCTTGCTCAGAGTGGAACACAGACTGGAAGGAAGCCATCATTGATTTATTAAAAGAACTGGATGTGGCGCCCCATTGATTCCTATGAATGTTGCTCACCAGGAACTTGGCTGGCTCCCTGCACACAGGAATGACATAAAAATAACAGCTCTTC
This sequence comes from Helostoma temminkii, assembly GCA_900302695.1. Lineage (NCBI taxonomy): Eukaryota > Metazoa > Chordata > Actinopteri > Anabantiformes > Helostomatidae > Helostoma > Helostoma temminkii. The sequence continues at coordinate 185,672 of OMLM01007987.1, forward strand.
AAGGCTTCTATTTATCTATTTATTGGACATGAAATGATAAGAGTACTTTTTCAATGTGTAAAATAACTTTTTTTTATGGTTGCCTATCAGTGTCTACAATCTTTCTGGGGCAAAGTTTCACACCTGTGATTTCAGCAGTGTCTCTGGCAACTTAGATATCACAATGAGGCTGCATACCAAGTCTGAATTTATAGATAAGATCCTTATTTTATGCATCATCCAAAGAAATCATAGATGCACCCATTCATTCATTCATCTTTTCCCTAAAATGGTAAAATAATGACACGATGCATACATTTCTAGAGAAATTATTAGTAGCTCATACAGCACTTGAGCTTAGAATAGAATAGAATAGCCTTTATTGTCATTTTACATCATGTATACAACAAAATTGTATGGCTTCAAGCATCATCTGCTTGATGACGGCAAGAGCACATCAAAAACACAGTGGATCCTCTGCGATGAGTCTTTATGAGATGGTGCATTATGTATGTTTTGTATTAATATCATCTGGTTCATTTATAGTAGTTTTAAATAGGTTGAAAATTAATACAACTGAACTCTTTAACACAAATTGTTGAGCTTGTAGGTAAAAAAAAAAACACAACCTCAGTTAAAGACAACTTGAAACAAATGCACACATAATGAAAGAGCAAGAAAGAGAGAAGGAGAGAGAGGCGAGGCTGTCATAGGTCATGCGCAACAGTCACTTACAGCAAAGTGAAGCCCACACAGTCAGAAAAACCACAGACAAACACATGTCTGTACACTCACACACACATGCACACACACACACACATAACTTGATCTACACACAGAAGCTCACACACACACATACAATACAAACATCTACAAACACAAAACAAGTCTGCTCAGATGCACACACACAGACAGAGACATTTGGGCCCACACAAAATCATGTGCTCAATTTAGGAGAATGAAACTAATTTATAGAAATCCAAAGAAACCAAATCCACAGCTAATGACTTCAAGCAGATGTTTCATCATGGTGATACCTGATGGGCACTGTCTACATTTTAGTATCTACTGAATTGTAGGACACATCTAGAATCATACATCAAACATAAACCCACACTGTAAAAGTTATGACAATCATCTGTTTGTTGAATGTGTAAAATAATTTACTAATTTTAATTTGTATTATTCTACAAGATTGTCCCTAAAATTAAATGAAATTGACCATTTGCCATGTTTTCTGACCTGAAAAATCTGCTTATAAATATGAGACGTTTATGAGCGATGAAAACTAAGAGTTTCAGATCACCCTGTACAGCTGGAAAACAGAGCTAGAGAAATGTTGGCTTAACGGATAAATCACTAATAATTATGAGTATGTCTTCTTTAAGTTTTAACAACTAAAACACAGCTGCAAATCTTTGATCCATTTTGCTCATAAGAACTTAACTATACACTTTGCAGATACCAGTACAACAAAGTAGAAAGTAACAACTGTAAACACAAAACAGACTAAAAAGAAGGCCTATAACTAAGTGGGGTGTGACACCGTACTGAGGATGGAATGGAATTGTGTTGCCAGAGGAACATAAGTCTTTGGGTTTGACAACATCATTCTAAACCAGCTGCAGAAGTCGGGTGGGCAGGGCCTGGATTAGGACCATCTTCTCTGTCAGGTAAGAGCAAATACTGCTGATGTTATGCAGCAATCTGGGTACTGCTTGCTTAGTACCCAAGTGCATCACAAAAGGATGTAGTCTCATAAAACCATCCTTTTAGCTAAGGTTTACTTCCAGATATGTCCTATAGGCAGTGATGCTTTCCTCTCGCTAGGTTTGGACTGTAAGCGTCGCTCCCCCTGAATAACAACAATAGTTGGGTATCATCAGCATAGAAAGCCATTTGACTGGAGCTTTATTGAGGACAGATGAACTTGCAAAATCAACCAGATAACTATTTGTGTCTTTTCATCTACATGTGACAATTTCAGCTAAATAGAGCAAACATTTCTGTGTTCATGCCTTTTGCCTACGTGCATATATTTCGCTGGCCACGTGTATCACCTTACTGGGTCTGAGCTGTATGATAGCAAGCTGAGTCACACGGGCAAACAGATGGACATGTGGAAGTAACTGACCTGGATCCACAAAGGGACTTTCCACCTCTTCTCTTCCCCCCCTCACTCCTTCCTCATCCCCCCTTAAAAAAGTATTTCTGCTTTTTCTTGCAGACAGGGAAGAGTGAGTCGAAAGTTGGGGTAAAAGGTGTCAGCAGATAAACGCTGAGGATTTTCCTTGACTTTTTTTTTTACTGACTAACAACTTCTTTCCAGTTACTACTAACTTTTCCATCTGAAAATAAATTGTATGTGTAAAAATGTTAACACATTAAGCTGTATTTCCTACTTTTTCTTGAATTCCCCTAAAATCTTTTTAATTCTACCTTGATCTTTCCCTTCTCTGTCCCAGAGCCTCCACGTTCACAGGCTATAGCTTTGTTTCTTACTTAAAGGTCAATGCAGAACGTGAAATGATAATATGATAATGTGATAATATATAGCTTGTGTGATTTCTATTGTCTGACTCAACCTTAGCTTCTAAAACATGCATTTCTATTTGCATTTGCAATTGTTTTGTGGGGAACAGATTTTTTATATAAGAGGAAGATACGTTGACAATGAAATGTTCCCTGACAAGTATAATCATGCAGTACAACACTTAGTTTGAGTTTAGACTGTAACAGTGCTTAATTAAGGATAGGAAAAGATTGCTGTCTGGATTAATAGAGAAAGTATTATCAGTGACTTCACATACTATGTCTTTATTAAATGTAACCACATTCTTTGTCTGTGTCTTAACAAAGACACAGACAAAGAATTGTATACACCTAACCGCATACAAGGTTAGGTAGACTTGAACTTGGGCCTGAAGTGTGACAGTCTCTTCCTCTGTACAGTTGTCATCATTACAAGTCACTTTCTTTATAAGTGTTGTGCGTCATTCATTCAAAAAATAAAAATGCAGTGCACTATGCTCCCTACAAAGATTTACTCCTCTTTGCAATTTAACAGCACAGAAACATAATAATTAGGACACAGGTTTGGATCTGTGTATGTCATTTCCAGCCTCTGTTTGAAGTACTGAGGATCAGACAATATGTCCTCACTTTGCAAAAAGACCCCACTGAGGCCAATAACTAAATAAAGTACAAGATACAAACCCACACTCACAAATGGATGGACACACCACTACCTGTCTGCTGATGGAGACCCCATGGACCCCTTCTGAATGTCCGTCGATCAGTTGACACAACACAATCCATCCTATAAGATGGTAAAACAAGCAAAGAGACATCAGAGAGAGAAAAGAGGAGCGGCGAGGCTGAGCGGCGAGGCTGAGCGGAGGAGGCAGCGGTGAAGTGGAGGAAACCACACACACACACTGCCAACACTGATGTGGTGAACACAAAACTCTGTCATCTACCCACATACATACAGTATATACACAGACATCAGGATGCTGTCATGTATGTTCACTTCACATGTGACGTTACAGGTGAACACACAAACGGATAAAAAGACATCAAATGCACCTGTGCTACAAAAAACTATACAACAGAAATAACTATTCTAAGTTGTCGTACTAAATGGGCATTTTTCTTAAAACAAAAATATCCATTTAAATACATGACCCATACTGGCAGGAGGTGGTAGTGGAGCAGTATGGGTGAGGGGAAAATGCGAAGTGGCCCTTTCATGCCCGTTACTGTATAATGTGAAGAACACATCAGGAGAAATGAAATCCTGCTCTTGTCTCTCTGTCTCCTAACTGAAGCGTAGCTCTTGTCCAGAAGGAGCAGAGAATGAAAACAGGCCTCATGGACACACAGACCTCTATTGTTTCTGGATATGTTTGAAATAAAACACAACAACAGGGTTGTTTTTTTTTTCCCTACAACCCAACAACACATGGAAACAAAATCACAGCACTGATCCCTCTATAGAAGCTGACAACCAGTCTGTCTCTTTTTTCGAGTGTCTCTTTGTTTTGCCTCTAATTTAGTTCTTCGCATATCATTTTTATTATTTATTTAGTTTGCATGCTTTGTGTTCTTTTTTCGCTCAGTTATTACTCATAAACATACAAGCAATATAAGGCCCTGTCACTAATTTTCCATTTCATAAAAACATAACTGACAGTTTCACTGCCTTCATTTCTCTCACATAGGGAAAATATCACTCTGTATTAAAGTAATTATATTATTTTTGCTATTAAGAATAACAATTCAGTGGTTGCTAAAAAAAAATCCCATACACCAACCATCCTCCACATCCATCCACTCTAATATAACGTCACCTGTAGAGAAATGCATCTCTGACTGTGACATCAACTCCAATCTAACTCCCATCTCAGGGCTGCTTTATCTTGGCAGGATATTTTTTTATATTTAAAATATATAATGTTATCTTTTTTTCCCATTATGGTGCAATGAAATGCTGGTGACCTTCTTAATACTAATGTATTTTTTATCAGAAGTGCTTATTGGATGGTCAGATAGCTTATAAGTAAACTCCCACCATGTGATGCCTGACACTGGAGTTGGGAATGCTGCAGCAATTTCTGTGAATTAAAGTTCTCAGTTTTAATGTGCAAAACT